>VTPC01007008.1:11603-43838 GCA_011009095.1 Ignelater luminosus | reverse complement strand
AAGATATCAATTACTTTACTAAAACTGTACCCAGCTACAAAAATACTTGGTGAAGTGGTTTTATTCGGAACTCCAGTACCATAATGGATCAAGGTTGTTTTCATCTCAGAGTCTGGGGGAGGTTCACTGTGACTTTCAACAAACAGGAGGAGTCATCAGTGTTTGTTCACTAGCTGAAATGGATCATCCAACACAATACCTTTTCAGTAGCCGGGAACATCAGGAATGTTTTAATATTTTGAAGAAAGTGTGCTGCAAAGACTCTGCCAACCGTACAAAAGATATTTTACCTTATTGACTTCAATTGTTATTTCTAAGTCACGTACACATTTTGCCACGAAAAAGAGGTTTATGTCAATTTGCTGCTAGCCAAAACTCACCGTTACGCGGAATGACGATGCTACGGTTGGAGCTGCTTCCTGCGACTGCTACGACAAGGCATTGTGTATCATCTGAAAAAAGTTTGAATTTTAAGAAAAAAAATCTTTGTTCAGAAATATTCGTTTACTGTCTTGTCATGGATAAGGATTTTGAAGAAATGGGAATTTTTCCTGGAGAATCAAGTAAAAGACATTAGGTCTTTCATAGATTGCAATAGCTATGTATCTTCACGTTCCCGGTGAACTTAATTCCGCTGACCAGGGAATGTTCGGGATTTCAATAACTCGAGTCAAGGTGATGGTAGCACAAAAACTGATCGTACAGAGAACCAGCGCTTTGGCCACAAATCAACAGAGAAAAGAGGAAAATGTCAGTAATAACTTTGATGAATCTTAGTTTGGATATTTCGTTTTGTCAACAAGTTGAGAAAGAAGATTTCCTGTGTGTTGGCACTTCAAGAAGTCGATGAAGCTAAAGTACTCGTTTTCAAAACAGTAAAACACTGCAAAGTCATGGTTCCACTCCCGAGAATAAACAATTACGAATTCTTCATCCATTTATTGACAAAGGCGGTTTGATTTGTTTAAAGTCCCGTATGTCTAATCGGGAAGATACAGAAGACTACTGTTTTCCAATAGTGTTGCCAACAAAACACCTGTTAGTGTTACGTTTGAGTTTTAGTTTGCATAATAAATTTTACATTTGGAAATGGAAAAACTGCTATCAAGACTACTTGACAGTTATTGGTCTCTAGGTGGAAGGCGTACATACAGTTGGTGCTGCTATCGCAGAGTTCGTTATCTGTAAGATATAAAGTCGCTATCACTGCCTCTGGACAGAGTGTGCGATGCTACAGTTTTTTAAATAGACTTCGCAGAATTGCTTTTTTAAAAATAGATCTAAAAAACGCGGGTGTTTGTTCACGTTTGCGATATATCGAGCAGTGCATCTAAAACTGCCCACTTCAATTTCCACGTGTAGTTTTATACAAGTACTGTGGCGATTTGTTGCTAAACATGACCTTCCGAAAACTATGTACACGGACAATGAAACACATCTTTGTGGGACTAAAAACGTATTCGCGAAGCGAGTGCAAGATTATGCTCCTGTGCAATGCATCCCATAGTATTCTGACTCGACTATTGCGAAAAAATTTAAGACGGCCTTGACTCAGTTATTAAGAGTTGATGAGCTTACTTGCTTACTTTGTTGATGTGAAGTCGGCCTATTATTAGTCAAGTGACTCTGGGGATAAGCCTACTTTAACACGTCAATGTTTCTGAGCAATCGTTCGAATATTCAAGAATGCCAGAGTGTAACTTCATTGATCGTACTGAATAAAATATAAACAAAAACTATATAATAATCTTTGTTGTAGATTCCATGACGAATACCTTGGGCAATTGCGACTTTTTGACGAGAAGCGATTGGATCGTGAAATAGTGATCGTCAGTGACGACTTCCAAAAGAGACTTGTTGGTTTATCGGACGCATCAGTAGGGATCAGGCTCTTAGATTCATTCAACACTTGTACCCTGCAGAGTGTAGCGAGGTTTCGACAAATGCTACAGGTGAATGTGATTTGAATGTACAATGCTGGATTGAAAAATTTCCGGAATGAAAGTGAAAACAAATGAAATTCAACATAAGATATCTTTTATTTTTCTGCATAATTATCCTACAATTTTACACATTTGGACCAACGCATCTTCAACCTTTCAATTCCTTCACGGAAATGGTTTTCTTTGAAGCCTACAAAATATACATTTGAAGCTTTGACGACTTCTTCATTGGACCTCAATTTCTTTCCAGATAGAAATATTTTTAGTTTGGGAAACACATAAAAATCCGCCGGAAGCAGACCGATTTTGAACTTCAACTCAGCTTTTGTTTGTTGAGCAATTGCACTTGTGTGGACTGATGCATTGTGTTCGTGAAACAAGGTTTTCGTCTTTGACATTTCAGGGCAGTTTTTACGATCTGCTGAATTTGGTTGTTTTAAAAGTGTTGAGTAATATTGGCCGTTATGGTTTTTCCTTTCTCCAGTTAGTCAATAAGTAAAATACCCTTAGCATCCCAAAAGAAAAACAGATGCCATTACTTTTTCAGCTGACTAAGCTGTTTTTGCCTTCTTCAGAACGGATTCTCCCTATCCAATCCACTATTTTGACTGTTGTTTGATTTCTGGCATATAATGGTGAATCCGAATTTCGTCCATAATCGCAAGTTTTTTAATGAAATCAACTAGAGTTTTACTAAACAACTGCAAACACTCAGTTGAAGTTTAAGCACAAATGCTTTTTTTTTGGAGTGAGCAAACGCGGCACCTATCTTGCTGAAACTTTTCTAATCCCAACTTTTAGTGCAATATATTGACAACCCGTTCATAAGAGATGCCACAGCCTTAACTATTTCACGAATTTTTATTCAACGATTGTCTAACACTATATCATGGATACTGTCAATGATTTATGGAGTAGTCGCAGATTTTGGGCGCCTTCAACAAAGTTTATTAATTGTGTGGGTGCGTCCACGTTTGAACTCAGACATTCAAAACTTTACGCTGGAAAACGATGGTGAACAGTCGCCAAGAACAGAATCCATTCTGGCTCTCACGTCTGTGGCTATTTTGCCCTCCACATAAAAAAAATTAATGACAGCTTTAACTGCATTTTTCCCCACAATTAAAAAACACGAAATACAAGTTTATCGAAAGTGAACTAAATGACAGATCAATTTGACTTTCTTTCTATGAAAAATTGAAATACCACCCTACTTGATGATGCAAAATAAATTGAATGACGGCCGCCATCTATGGGCGATTTTGGAAATTTTTTAGACTAGCCTCGTATGTCTCGTCGTAGAGAATGTGATGATTCAACCTACAGGCATAGACATAAGTGCTCAATCCAATCGGTGTCTCAAGAAAAGCGAACGTGCGGGAGTGAACGACACACGGTGGGAAGAGTGCATTTGTGATGGAGGATAAAATAACGAGAAGTCGAGGCGTATCTTAATTACTTCAGAAATATCTTTATTTAAATAATTTGTTAAAACTTTGTTAGTTATATGCTCATGTTTTAAAATTACTTATATATGTCCTCTTATTTCTTTGTCGTCGAGAGTTCAAGAAAATGCGTCTTTTTTGTCATTTTGATTCGTCTAGTAAGTTTTACAATAACAAATCATGTTTTAACTCGTCACGAGATTGGTGTTGTTGAAGTCGAGCATCTTAACAAAAGTAACTAATAAATAGAAAGAGGGCCCTAACAATTATTTATTATTATTTTTAACTTGTTCAGGATATTTTTGAAAAATGACGTGTTACAGTCCTCGGTGGTTCGCACGCCGCGCTATATTTTTCAGGTCACTGGCGTAGTCTATGCTTTTGGTACATAAATAACTATTTCAGTGTTGAAGCAAGTTTTGACCTAGCTAGCAGACGATTTTTTATTTATTTTTTCTTTAAGTTACAAACCGTGAATTAGCTATACCGAACGCCCTTGCCTATTAGTAGTAAGAATAAATTAAATTCTTTTTAAGTAGAAAGAAGGTTCATTTGTACATTCTTATCCTAGACATTCTTTTCTAGCTCTGTACTGCTATTCAGGGATGTACACGGCCGATAAGATTTTTATAAGGTCAACAGATATGGAGGTTATTGTTACAGTTTTCAAATAATATTTTTGTGTTATTATAAATTTCATTAGATACTATCCTTCTAGATATTATAAAATCCTATTCTCAAGGTTTATCTTTAAAATGTGCAAACCGGGGAACGAATGTTTCTTTACTGTACACTGAAAACCTGCAATAATGTTTTTGGGTGTTGGAATAGTTAGCAAGTTGGTTTTAAGCAAGCAGTATAGAATATTATAAATAATCATTGTCTTTCCGTAGCAGTTAAAGTCATACTTGTCATAAACGTTACTTAGGTATAAAATTCGTTAAACTTATTAAAGCTAGTCATGAGGCTAAGGCTAGTGAGCGCTGACGGCAAGTGTTGTTTAACCCGGAATACTTAAACCATTTTGTAACAACTTACGCCTGCAACACCAACTCTTACTTTCCTAAATACTAACAGTATAAGTAATGGTTAACTTGCGATCTTTAGTAATTTCGTGTAAGCTCTTGTTTGTTCATCATCTGTTATTGCATATCCTTTCCAAGCATGCACATCAGGAACGTATAGCTTAAATGTAGGTTTTATCATCATTTTTCCCGACAAAGGATTTTATTCTCCTAACAATAATTAAAAAAATGTATTGGCTAGTGCACGGTGACTTCAGATCGTCTAGGATAATCCAAATAAATCAAGATTATTCACTAAGACCATATGCGATCTCGATATCATGGGGCATGAAAAATTCCACGTATCTCCACTTGATAAAACGAGAGATAAACACCAGATTTATTATTTCGTTATTTTTAAATAAGCTTTGATCTAACATGAATCAATCAACCTTCTCGAAGAAAGAAGAAAAAACGCTGATTACTGACAACCAAATCAGTAGCAAATCAAATTCGTCTGATACTAAAAGTAAACGAGGGAAAAGTGCCTGAAATAGAACAGTCATGAGTTACAGCTCGAGCTTCTTATATTAAAAGTTACGAAAGCATGTTGGGATATAGGGAACGAAGAAGGCAAGAGTGGGTACCAGAAGATACGTGGAGGACAATAGAAGATAGGAGAAAAGCAAAGGCAGGCCTAAAGCAAAAAACACGGAGGCTAACAGGATATACTCAAAGCTGAATAAAAGAGCGAAACGGAAATTCAGAAAAGATCAAGACACTATATTAATCAGCTAAAAGATAGTGCTCAGCAAGCAGCTAATTCTGGTGATTTTAAAGAACTGTAAAGGAGCACGGAAATATTGTCAAACAAAAATTGCTTAGTCAGTAATAAACCTGTAAAAAACGAAGAGTGAACCTATTACTACAGAAAGAGAGCAAATGGAACGATGGAAACAGCATTTCCGAGAAGTTTTAAATCCGCAACGTCTGTCTGAGAAAATGGAGGAAGAAGAAGGACAATTTGAGAAAATCTAAAATATTTCTAAAACACCTCCTTCAAAAGCAGAAATAGTACAAACAATTGGTCGGCTTAAATCAGAAAAAGCTCCTGGGGCTCACAACCTAACCGCAGAGACACTAAAAGCTGATTCAGAATTGTCGGCAGTAAATTCAAGCCTAATGAATGGAATAAAGGAGTTTTGATTAAGCTTCCCAAAAAAGGTGACCTAACCAATTGCCACTGTTGGACAGGAATCACGCTGCTTTCGGTACCTAGCAAAATTCTCGCCAGGATCTTTTTCAATCGTGTAGCAGAACATGTGGAGAGGCGCTTGAGGCATAAGCAAACTGGGTTTCGAGCAGGGCGGTCCTGTACGGAGCAGATTAGCACTTTGAGAATCATCATTGAGCAAGGGGTTGAGTTCCAATCCCTGCTTTACTTACTGTTCATCGACTTCGCAAAGACTTTTGATTCGGTAAACAGAGAAAAATCAATGAAAAGATTTTGAATTCCTCAAAAGATAATAAAGATGATCCAAGCTAAGTACAGAGATTATACTTGCCGAGTGGAACATAAAGGAAAGCTTTCAGAACCTACAACTACGTCTGGGTAAGATAAGAATGCTTGCTCTCTCTGATTCTTTTTATCATGGTTTTAGACAAAATGAGAAGAAGAACCACCAACCAAAACAGAGGACTTCAGTGGAGATTGAATAAGCGCTTAGAGGATCTTGATTTTGTTGACGAGCCTCGAGTTTTTATGATATGGAGACAAAGTTGGCGGATTTAAAAGCAGAAGCAGCAAACATGCAAAAACTAAGAAAATCTAAGTCAATAATGTGAATCATTCGGCACTTCAACTGAACGGTCAGGTTATTGAGAAGGTGAAGGAATTTTGCTATCTTGGTAGTATGGTGACAAAGGATGGAAGAGCAAGCAGGGATGTCGAGAACAGGATTGGTAAGGCTAGGGGAGCTTTCGCACAACTTCGACCCGTATGGAGATCGCGACAACTTCACTTAAAAAGAAAGCTTCAGATCTTTGACAGTAATGTCAAATCTGTCCTCCTGTATGGTGGCGAAATGTGGAAAGTAAACCGAGACATAAAAAATAATTTGCAAGTTTTTATTAATTTTTGCTTTAGACATTATTACTAATACTGAGCTCTGGCATAGAACGCATCAGATTTCAATTAACAAGCAATTTTGTGCAAGAAAGTGGAGTTAGATCCGTCACACGCTGAAAAAAAGCCAGAGAGAATCCCATGGCAAGCTCTCAACCAGAATCCTCAGAGGGCCGATTACGAATTACCTGGAGGAGGTCCATGCTGAGGGACGCTAGAAGAAGTAAAAGGATTTAAAGAAGACTAACTTAAATTAAATATACGCGTTTTAATTTAGCAATAAGGCGACGTTATTATTAAAAATATAACATTAAAAAGAGAACGAAGTATGGTACCTGGTTGTAAGCGTCGTATAAGCTAAACAATTTAATAAATTTTGTATGTAGCCTGTGCAATACTACAAAAGAAAAATAACAAATAAACTTTTACAAATAAAAATATCAAAAGCTCAAGGTGGCAAAGCAGGCAACTTGTCTTGACAAAACGGTAACAATGTTAATCGTGATCAACAGCCTATAATTAGCTGATATAGGCTGAATTAAGAAATTAGTAGTCAATAGCTGGGTACTACATATGTCAAGTATTCCTGTATTGTGTAAATAAACTTAAATTCCTATAAAAGGTTACAAAAAACTTTTGAGAATTAGGAATTTTTGTTTTATTTATGGCATAATTAATCTCACATAACAGGAAGAGTTAGTAGATGTATTAGTATTTCTAACAACGCCAAGAGAAGTAGCGTTTCAGCACCTTCTAAAAATCAAGAAAAACTTATTTTCCGTGTTCGGGTCGTTGGTTATTTGTTCTAGTCAATAAATCTTGGTCGGTTTTGCAACAAAGCAACTAAAACCTAACATTAATTTAAATTTTTCTCGGTTTATTTATAGCAAAATAATGGTTACCGGTTCGCAGTTTATCACAGTCTAATAAAGACCCCATAAACCTGAAGGATAGCGTTTTCAGATTATTTCCTAAACTTGTAAAAAAGCGTACGCTTATTTCAGAAGCAAATTATGCTGTCTTTCAGTCCATATTGCATATTCCTTTCGGAATACATTTAACTCAAACCAAAATTGGTTGAAGCGCAGCATTTCAGAGTAATTTGAATTCAACAAGAGTTTCGATGTCTAATCTGCGAATTCACAAAAGAACGTCTTAAGTTTTAAACAGAAATTAGCATATCAAAATACTGCTTTAAAGGATCGGCGGACCGCGAACACTCAGATGTCCTGAGCGACGACCGGAAGACGCGCGCTTCTCCATTCCCTCAACAAATACGCTAGGATTTTAAAACCGTTTCTATCTAGTTAGATTTATGTCATAACAGTTTTCATGGAAAAATGTCGAAGGTAATTTCCGTTCATACTTGGGACTTAATTAGATCTGCACCGGGGATTTTAATGTCCTGCACATCCGTTTTCTACTGATCATATAGGGCAATTTATTTTTTAGCTCGTACAAAATAAATCGAGGGTTATGAAAAAGAAAGTGGGATAAATTAGTGATAAATTAACAAGAATTCTTTTTACAAAGAAAAATAATCTTTTCCCCACAAAGAAACTTGTTCGAGATTCCCAGTTTACCATTTCATAAGCTTTGTTACATCTCACTGGCAGGAATGCCGTTTCACGCCCCTTGTATACAACATATGAGGTTAATATTCCTCCCTTGAAAGGTGTGCGTGCATCTCTATATGCAGAGGGAGCATTTCATTTTCATGACACTCAGTTTGCGTGTCTGCTGCCCTTCGCCTTTTTCTGTCGTCGTGAGCTAAAACATCAAGGCGCTAGGTCCACTATCCATTATTTGATATTTGTTCGCACTCCGAGGTAGCAATAATACTACTCTATATCTATGGTATTTATTATAGCCGAGGCTTTATCGCAGGAAATCTATTTGGGACGTTAGTGTGTTATTGCTCTGTTTTATTAAGACCACGCTGACAACTGCTATGCAATGAGTAGAATGCCTATTAGTTTTCCTCTTTCTTATTTTTTATCCAATAAGGCGGATATTCTCTATCGACTATGGTTTTATGAACTAATAATAGGCCATCTTTCAAATCATAAAAGGGCACCTTCCTAGTGACGTAGTGATGAGTTTGCTTATTTGAATTAGATTAGTTACAATTGATTTTTAAATTAAAGAGAAATTAAGAAGTTTAAAGATAATCTAGTTACCACGACATAAAAGAGCAAGCAAACGTTGAGATTCCTATCTAAAATGAAATTTATATTCATACATCCGGCATAAGAGTAATCAATATTTTGTCTCTGCAATAGAATTAGTAGAATTTCTCTTGATTAATGCACAGATGACATTTCACTGTCTAGTAGGTCTTGATTTAACGTTTCAATATTATTTTTGTTATAAAGCTATTGTCGCTGTTATGGAATATAATTTGTTATCAACCATAAGTGTCGTCTCGAGCAAAAACAAATTAAATAAAAAATTGGGAGACAATTACAGAGACGAAACGCGTCTATGAAAAATATAAGGTTTTAGACGAGTCAGAGTTTGATACAGTTTTGTTTGTTTAATTTTTTTATTCATAGCAACCAATAACAATCACAATGTAATAAGGAAATTCAAAAGTTGGTTTTAAGCTAGAAATGTTAACAGCAACAAAAGGAAAGGGAATTTTCCCAACGAACGAGATGTTATGAAAATTTAAACTGTAGTGACACTGCATTATACTGATACATATCAATCGTCGGATTCTGTTAACAAAGATAAAGCAATAAAAGTTGATAGAATTGTGTTTGGGTACTTCCAAGGCTTAGAAGATAACCAAGACAGCTTCCATGAACAATGGACTAGATTCCTACAGTAAAAACAGACATACACTACTGGAATCTCAGCTCAAACTGCAAGAAAAATCACTTACGAGGGTGGTCTGAAAAGTTTCCGACCTAACAAAGATACAAGACATTTTTTCTGAAAATTTTTTTTTTATTTTTCAACATAGTCTTCTTGTAACTCTACACACTTCTCCCAGCGATGCTCCCATCTCTGTAACCGGTCCAAATAGTACTCGGCATTTTTTTCTGCAAAATAAATCTTCACGAAGGTGATTGCCTCTTCATTTGAAAAACATCTTTCTCTTCCGAGCGCAATTTTTAGATGAGAGAACAAAAAGAAGTCGCTTGGTGCTAGATCTGGTGAGTAAGGCGGATGATCAAGCAGTTCAAACCATAATTCGTGGATTTTCGCCATGGCAACCGCTGAGGTGTGAGACGGTGCGTTGTCTTGGTGAAACAGGATTTTCTTTTTCTGCAAATGTGGCCGTTTTTTCACAAGTTCTGCCTTTAGCTTGTCAAGTAATGATGCATAGTATGCTCCTGTAATGGTTTTTCCTTTTTGAAGATAATCGATTAAAATAACTCCATGACTATCCCAAAAAACAGTCGCCATCACTTTCCCAGCCGAAAAAACAGTTTTTGCTTTTTTTGGAGCCGGTTCCCCCTTTGCAGTCCACTGTTTGGACTGTTTTTTTGTTTCGCGCGTATAATGGTGTATCCAAGTTTCATCTACAGTAATTAATCGGCGCCAAAACTAGGATTTATTTCGCCTAAACTGCGCCGAAAGAGCGTTGAAAATATTCATTCGAACACGTTTTTGGTCTAACGTGAGCAAACGCGGCACCCAACGCGCGGACAGCTTTCTCATGCCTAAATGTTGATTTAATATGTGACAAACACGTTCTTTCGACATGTTCATAACCTCTGCTATCTCTCTCACTTTAATTCGGCGGTCGTCTAGCACCATTTGGTGAACTTTGGCGATGTTTTCGTCGGTAGTTGCAGTTTTTGGACGTCCCGAACGTTCATCGTCTCCCAAGCTCTTACGGCCACGTTTAAGTTCAGAAGCCCAAACTTTCACTGTGGTAAATGATAGTGCAGAGTCCCCATACAGAGAATCCAACTCATCTTTTATTTGCGAAGGCGTATTGCCTTTCAAAAACAAATATTTAATGACAGCTCGATACTCGATTTTGTCCATTTTCACAAAAAAACTCACATCAACTCACTCAAACGACTGTTACATAAAAACTGCGCGTCCAAAATGGCTGAAACTTTGGTGAGTAACTGTCAACAGTTAAACAACGAAATTCAGTAGCTTTTATTTACGAGTGCTGCCATCTTCACGTTCAGGTCGGAAACCTTTCAGACCACCCTCGTATACAACAAGTGCGGAAAAGAGAGAAAATCCTCCTGTATGTGTCAAATTATAGAAGAAATCATTCTGTCAATTTTCAAGATTGTAGATTCCTTTAAGATTCAAGAGCCAAGTATACCGCAACCAAACATTAAGAAGAGCTAACACAAACCCTCATCATTTTTCATAATCGTACACCGATGCAGTTTGTTCCCAACGTCCTCATGCCCCATCACAATCCAGTCTCTCCCAAAAAGTATACAGGAATTTAACAATTTTATTTTAAATCTCTTGATAAAAGTGAATTCTCAGTACTTTAGATATTAACACTGATCAATTTTAACTTAAATGAACTTTTGTATTGAAAAGACAATTTTATTATTTAATAACATTCTTAGAACATACATTGATTAGCTGCATCTATAAAAAGGAGAGATAAGAAAGACTGCAACAACTATCGAGTAATTAGTGTGACCAGCTCAGTAGAAAGGTTGTACGGCCAAATTCTAAAAAACAGGATCGAGAATGAAATGACTATAAGTGAGAAACATAACGGATTTCGTGCGGGACGTTCATGCACAGATAATATCTTTGTTTTGAGACATGTGATAGAGAAACGAGTTGAAAGAAATTTAGACCTGGAAAAAGCTTACACACACTGTGCCATTATATAAACTTTTTGAAGTGTTAAAAGACTGTGGAATAAACCAGGTGTATGTTAGGGCTATTCATAATATCTATACAAACGTCAAGGGAATGGTGAAAATAGGAAAGTCTCCGAACTCAATTTCAATTAATAAAAATCTAAATCAAGGTTGCTGCCTCTCGCCAATATATATTCAGAGTGCATTAAAGAACTGGAAGAAGAAGTGATTCAGAATGGGAATACAAATAGATGAAAATTGGCTGTACAGGCTTTTATTTGCGGTCGACCATGTCGTAATAAGAAGAAGTTGATGAGACAGTTATTAGAAGAATATAAAAAATGAGGATTAGAAAAAAATGTCAAGAAAACTGAGTACCTATGTATTGGACAAACACAAGCGGACCTTCAGGTAGCAGAAAATGTTACTATCAAGGCATGTGATGACTATAGGTATTAAGGAAGCGCCATTAGCTGTGTGAAAAAGATACAAGGGCTAGAATAAGCCAAGGGAAAAAGCCATACAAGTATTAAACTCCCTTCTTCGGTCTACGAAAATTGGCCTACAAACCAAAATAAATATGTACAGAGCTATTGTAAAATCCATCACAACCAATGAGGCTGAATGCTGGAATATCACAGATAGAAACCGAAAGAGAATAGAAGCTGTAGAAATGGACTTTCTTCAAAGAGCTTCTAGAGTGTCTAGGTTAAAACACATACCTAACGAAGAAATCAGGGAACGCACAAGTATTAAAATCACAATAATCCAAAATATTGAGCGGAAACAGCTTTTATGGTATGGACATCTGACTAGAATAGAATAAGGAAGAATGCTAAAAAGAGCCTTTGGATGTCAACCAGATAATGGATGACAGAGAGGTAGACCGCGTTTGAAATGGATTTAAGAAATAGAGACAGCAATGAGGGCACGAACTCTGGAAGAGAATGATGCCAAAAATAGGCGATTATGAAAAATGAGATGCGGGATGCGGCAGGAGCCGTAGGAACTGTATTAGTAAACTCATCTATTACTCTATGTAACAATAAAAATTCTTGATAAGAACGTATACAGAGAAAACCGCGTCGAAGACGATGGGTTTGGAGGCCATTTTTTGTGAAACGAAATATATGGCCATATCTAATCAATTTAGATGAGTAACAATTTACTTAACAAGCAACTAGAACCTTAAAGTAATGACAGCTACTAACATCAAAAACTATTCAAGGACAACATATCTACATTTCTGCCTGAATATTCAAATTTTAAGTGTAGAACCTGAAATTATAGAGTAAACAATCTCAATGAGTTTTTACATTGCAATTAATTTCTTCCTCTGAACCCACATACCTCATGTACTTGCAATTTCAATAGTTAAATAATCCCTACTACTTTCAGCCAAACGTACCTGCCAAAGCTCAGCTCTGATCAACTGTCAATTTTGATAAATTTGGATTTTAACCATATAAGCATCTCAAGAAATGATAAAGGGTATCCTTTCAGAGCATTCAAATGAAAATTGTTATCTCACCAAACGAAAAACAAAACTTAATTTCCAGTTCTGCAAGAGTAGCTTCAAATCAGCAAAGAACACTACATTTTAATAATTACAGCAGCAATCCTCCTCAATATATCTTAAAACCAATCGAGCACAAACACACTATTTAATAAGTGTTAAGGGAAACAGGATTTTGTGACTCTGATGCAAATACTTATGGTCAACTTGAAATGAAGGTGAACTTGACCAACTCGGAAGGTCGGAAACGGGTGGATTTGTCGATAAAACTAGTTGTCAGCTTACTACCAACAAGCAAAGAAAAGAAATAAATCAGATTAATGTCAAATAGTGAAGAACTCGTTAGAAATGAACTATTAAAGACAAAAATACAATTAGACCACAGGACAAACCCTAGACGGTCTATATTTCTGAAAGTACATTTACGTTGTTGTGGTGTAGATTCGAAAAAAGAAATTATTAACATTAAAATTAATAAGATTGTAGTTCCGAAGAATAAATTAGTTTATATAAAACCATAACATTTCTTTTCAATTGTAGACTATAAATATTTGCCTCGCTGCAAAGAGAAGCTGAAGGTAAATTCCTAGGGCAAATATGAATAAACTTTTTATAATATACACACCTAAGGAAATTATTTTGAATTGTTTCTATCACTTTAATATTTTTACTGGCATGAGGAGCCCGAACACTAGAGCAATATTCCAACTTAGATCTTACAAGCGCACAATGCAACATAATAATTTATATTATAATGTTTTGTACTCTTTTTAACAAATTCAATCATTTTAAAAGAATTACAGATTACTAAATCAATATGGCTGTAAACGTAAACTTATTATTAAAAACAACACCAGGGTCTTTCAAAGTACTGACCAAATAAAGAACTACATTATTAATGCGATAGTTCAAAGTATACTGAGATTATGGAGTGCTTCTAAATGTCCCTGTAATTGAGTTAATTTTTCTCAATAATTTTAAATAATCAGCATAAAGAAGACAAAAAGACGTAAAAATTTATGGCAAATCATTAATGGAAATATGAAAAAACAACGGTCTAAGCTTCGAACCCTGCTGCATCCTGTAATGTCATTTTGAATTAACGCGTAAATATTCGAAGTAGATGTTTATTTGTTTCATTTCTATTATAAGATTTACATTGGTTTATTTTATTGAATAGAAATTCATTTATTAAGACTTTTACTTTATAAAATTATATTTTTGCGCCGAGGCTTGTTATTTCATGTTTCGACAGGATTTTGCCGTCGCTAAGACCGACAAAGAGTTCCGAGAGATTATTTCTTCTTTGTGGCGGTGCGACAGTACCATTTACACTGCCGCAATGGCTTGTAAAATCCCCCTCTTCCTAATAGCAGGTTCCATGTATTTACCCTTTGTTAGTATAAAAGGGGTTTGCGTTAGCTTGAGTGGTCACGTGAGAGGGTGGCCGCCACTAATCGATGCGGCCCGAGACAAGACTTGCCCTTCGATCATCGTCTTGTTAACATCGTTAGCAAGCGGGCAGACTATTTCTTAATACAAGTTCTTTTTGTGCAGTTTTAACTTTTGAGTGTTAGGAATTTTATTATGCAATAGAGGTCTTGTAAAAATTCCAGAAAAACGTCGCCTTGACGGACTAGATCTTGTGTGATCTTGTAATGAAGTTCGGCATATTAGCCGTGATAACTTTCTTATTGTGTGTGCAATTTTGTTTGCTAAGTTTGTGGCCTAAAGAGTAATTCGGGATTGTGCTAGACGCGCTCTGCTTGTATAAGAGTACATGACTTCTTTAATTCATTTCTAACAACTTTGGACGTACGGAAGCCATAGTAAAATTTTATTAAGTCTTAAAGACCAGTGTTTGTGTGACACTGTGGTATGGTGGAGAATTGAGAACTAGGGTAACGTCAATCCATATTTCGTCTTGGGATGAAGCTTGGTTAGCAAATCGAAGTGCCTGTCGGTTGGCTTTCCCGACAAAACGCTACGAGTGAAGCTCTCTTTTCCCGCGCTGGACGCTGCCCAAGGAATTGTCATAAGATAAGTTATTTCTTTTCTGTATTGTCTTTTCGCTCTCTATTTTGTAATAATTATTTTGTCTATACAAACGTTTATGCGACATTGCGCCCTAAAACCTCTGGAGACGGACTTGAATTAAATATTAGTTTCACTCTGTAGAGTTCTTTAGAGATAACCTGTTATCGAATACTTTAGGTAACTTTAATTTAAACAATTAAGTTACGTAATGTTATGTTAGAACATTTTTTTTTATTATTGTTGATTACCTTTTTTTTAATTTCCAAATTATTATTTTCTATTGATTTTCTATTCAGGGATTTTATAAGTTTGAACGCACATAGCTATGCGAATGCGTGAATAATTTACTGAATTATTGTTGTCGCCTACGTCGTTTGTTTAGTGACATATTTACATTTTTTTCTCTCTTTTTTGCATTCTATCAGGACAAGAATAATCAACATAAATAAATAACATTGTTTACATTTATTGTGTCTTTGTTGGTACCTATAAGATTTTCAGGAAATGTAAACTTCTGTGAACCGATTGTAAACCAATCCTGGGAAGGAGGAAGATAGAATTAATTGTTAATAATTTTGCTAGTTTGTTATGATTAAAGACAATAGGTGGAGAAATCCCACTTGCAGGAGTCGATGCTGCTAACCGACGAAATTAACTAGCGTAACCATCTTGTGTTTATTAGATAATAGTTCTCCAGGCCAGCCATAAAGAAGGTGCTGTTTATTTGTTTAGATTTTTAATAAATAAGCTGATAGCTTTCCCCGGCTAACTCTATTGGGGAAAGCACCTTCCGTAAGTACGTCCAGGATTATAAATACCTACCGCCCTACTTGTCAACTTGAGTGTACCAATATACAGAGCGGTAATGTTTATAACACATTTATACAGAGTATCGGGCTGTGAGAAGCTGCTTGGCCCGCCATAGTATTTTTATCTTCAGCTTCTGGCGTCCTTAGGATTTTACCATCTTTGAGTTATCTTTACAGTTTTAGTGAGTTTGAAAGCTGTTCCTTTTGTCTTAAAGGTAAGTTTAGATTGAACCCCCCCGTCTTCGGCTTCGAGCTACGAGATGGAACATCTTCCGAAATTCCGTAACGGGATTAGACCTCTTTTTCCGGTTTTCCCGTTACAATCCCTAAGCCTAAAAATAGTTCTACACTTGCCACAAGCGCTCATTTATAAGGTTAAGATTATAAAACAGTAAAACGTACTTGAGTATACTTTCGTACTTAAATAAATAATCAAAATCATTACATTTAATTAGAAATGAATTCAAATAATTAATTTAGCACAGAAAGTAAGTTCATTTTTAGAACAGACAGATTTAAATTATTGTGATCCAATGACTTTAAACCGAGCACACAGAAGACAATTCTCCCTTCGACATTACAGACTGAACTTATATATGTTAACTGTGTTACATACCTGTAAATACTTTAAACATAAACATCCAAATGCAAAGATATAGCTTAACCGTTATATTGAAAGCAAGATATACCCTGTCTTGTTTCTATAATTCCTGCTAAATTCTTTGTCGTGTTGGTAACAAGACTTTATTGTGCTACTCTCATTAGATTACTGTTGTTTTTTGGTTTGCTGTTAACTAATTAATCATGTAAGTATTTAACTAATACGTTTAATCTAAATCTAACTTTGAAAACGCTAGAAATCTGAAATGGACTGGAATTATAAAAATGAGACAGGGTATAATAAAACAATTTGCTACACAAAATAATATCTACAACATCAATTAGAAAAGAGTATTGCACAACAAAACAGTTTTAAAAAGAAAGAACGATTGTTTAATTCAGTTTGTAAAATAAACTAGAAATTTATTATTCTTCAATTAAGACAACTTCATATAAAATAATAGTTAACAGTATCCGATGAACATATTTTCGTCTTGTCAATACAAAAGATTTGCCTACAGATAAACAATGAAGTGTAATTGAGATAACGAGCTTTTTATTAGTGTGTAAGAGCTCTGTTTATCCAATTATTATCTGTAGTTAAATATTACAGTTGTTTAGCGCACTATTTGCAAGTTTTAGAAAGAATCCTCAAAATTGAAATCAAAGGTTATAATAATAAGCTTTGTGAAACAAACGTTCGGAGGCAGAATTAAGGTTTAATTGTTTCTTTGTTCTTTTATATATACGCTAAATTATCACAAATTTTATTCTTTTACTCTGAATGAATAATTAATTTTCTTCCGGGTGGAACATTAATCTGATAGTTTTTTTATATACAGTGTGTCCGAAAAGTATAAAATATCCTATATATCTCAGTAAATATGCATTTTATGGAAAAATGTTTCCTATAAAAGTTGTTTAGTGTTTAGTTCTACATTACAAGGCAATACCAAATAACTGTTTTGTAAAAAAACAAAAGGGCAACGAATAATGCTTCAATATTTTTTAATGGGAAGGTATCTCTTTATTGTACTCATTTGATAGAGAATGTTTATCTCTTTTCATTGATGTAAAACTTTGATACACTTGCATAAGTAAATTTTGATTGAAACGCAAAAAATTGTTTGAAAGTTTATTTCAATATTCATCTGTTACGAATTGAAAATTTTGTGTAACTACACTCTACAGTTCATAGAAGGTGTTCAAAGTGTGCTCCATTCACAGCTTGGCAATGATCAAGTCGTCTTTCAAATTCGTTTACTGCATTTTGAATGGTGTCTGGTGGGATAGCTCTAATCTCTGTTCTAATACGGTCTTTTAGAGTTTCAATATCTTCAGGCATATCGACATAAATTTTATTTTTGAAATGGCCCAACAGAAAAAAATCAAGTAGACTTAAATCCGACGAGCGAGCTGACCATTCTACTGCACCTCTTCTGCCTATCCATCGATAAGGGAAAGTATTATCAAGAAACTGTCGGACATTAATTCCGAAATGAGAAGGAGCCCCGTCTTGTTGCAACCATATTCTGTTATGGGGTACATCTGGATCTAGTTCATTAGGAAATAGAACAGCTAAAACAGGAACTAAGTCAAATCTTAAAAAGTCTAGATAAGCATCTGCTGTTAAATTATGTTCTACAAGGTCCCAAAATTTGGGTTCCAATAATTCCTGCCCAGACATTGACTTTCTGCTGATATTGGGTGTGGCCTTCTACATACCAGCCAGGATTTAGCGAAAACCAGTAGCGCATGTTTTGTTTGTTAATGGTACCATTCAAACAAAACGTTGCCTCATCAGTGAAGAGGATATTTTTATGAAAATTTGCATTTTCCTGAAGCCTATGTGTTATTTCTTTGCAAAATTGCAATCTTCGATCTAAATCATCTTCTAATAATTTTTGAACTATACAAGGTTTATACGGATGCACTTCTCCTTCCTTAGAACTTCGTGTGCAGTGGATTTCTTCAAAGTATGTTCACGAGCAATTAGTCGAACAGAAACATGTGGATTTTCCGCGACAGCCAACATTATATTTTCACGTTGTTTATTATTAAGAGCTTTAGGTCTGCCCGTTTTTGGACGATCTTTGACAGAACCCGTCTCATGAAATTTATGCAAAATTTTACTTACAATAGACTGAGAAATATGGTATTCGAGGTGCACGTTGTTAAACAAATTGAAAACTTCCTCCTGTGTTCTCCTTCTGTCTCCATATCCCAGCATCATTAAAATTTCAATACGATGTTTTTTTGATAAATAATTTATAGCAAGTCGTATTTTGGTAACTTTGTTATCCTCACGTTAATCAAAATGCTTAAATTAATTAAACAAATAACTTTTCGCTTCAGTTCGGTTATTAATTGACATTTCTACGACGCATTCAATTGTTGCAACAAACAAAAGTGTATCACACCGACCATAATGTGACTAGATGATATTGAAAATTCAAAAGACCGCATCTAGAAAGGTAACAGATGAATAGATAAACTTTTAAGCGTTATTCAAACAATTTTTTGCGTTTTAATCAAAATTTACTTATGCAAGTGTATCAAAGTTTTACATCATTGAAAAGAGAAAAACGTTCTCTATCAAATGAGTACAATAAACAGATACCTTCCCATAAAAAAATTGAAGCATAATTCGTTGCGCTTTTGTTTTTTTAAAAAATAGTTATTTGGTATTGCCCTGCAATGTAAAACTGAACACTAAACAACTTTTATAGGAAGCATATTTACTGAGATATATAGGATATTCCATACTTTTCGGACACACTGTATATATCTCAGTGTTCCTTTGTTTTTTATTACTGTAGACTTAATAAACTAAAGTTATTATTATTGAAGTATACCTGTAAAGGCTTTCTTTGTTTCATTTGTGTGTACTTGCGTGTATTTCTTTTAAACAGTGTGAGTCAGCCGTGGATATTCAGGAGGGCTCGAATAAACATTTTATTGTGCTTAAGGTAATTATGATTTCAGCTAGAAATATTGATACATGCGTGTGGCTGCTAGGCTCCAGATTGTTGCATATTTAATATCTGTTTGGTAAGTAAGGGTGTATCAAGTTGATCGCCCCAGTAGAATTCTGTGTAACCAGCATTTTTGGAACTAGAACGTCAAGCAGTAAATTTTGAGTATTTTGGTAAACAAAGTGTCTACTGTGAACAGTTCAGGTGAACCCATATGCAGGGTATTATTTTGTGAAAAGTCCACACACAGGGTGATATTTTGTAAGGAGTCCATATACAGGGTATTATTCCCTGAAGTACTTATATGCAGGATGTCAGCCTACGAGAAGCTACGTGGGTTGGCTTATGGTGCCATTTTAACTTTCAGCTTCTGGTGCTCATAATTTCTACCATCTTTAAAACATATTTAGAGTTTCTGTGAGTGTAGGTTTTTATCTTTTCCTTTAAGTTAAGTTTAGCTTGGACCACTCCCGTCTTTGGCTTGGAACTACAAGATCGAACATCTTCCGATATCCGTAACGGGCATTAGGCTTCTTTTTCAGGTTTTTATCTAAAAAAGCGTATGGAAATATTTACAAAATTCGGACTTACATAAACTAGATGCGTCAGATAATCCGTGTAAGCGAAACACTTATCAGAATTTATGTACTCACTAAAAAAATAAGTACGAAACGCGCATATATCTTTAATTTCTTCTCTGTTCTCGCTGTTATTATATTTTGGGAAAACAGGAGAATCGGACGGAGGAAAGTGTGATAACAGAGTATGCCTCCCTTATGCTAATTATGTTTTTAATTTAGTTAAATGTTTACAGCGGATTGTTTAAAAATTGGATTTCATAACAGGTCATTAAAAGTAACTTGTTACAAAGTGCAAAGTAAAAATTAAAAAAAAATAGTTATTAACACTAGTGACGCAAGCGACAAAATGTTTTTCAATAATAACCGTCAACATAAAAGCAATTTAGATTAAATTACAAACTGCGTCAAAGAAAATATCTATGTCGCCCACCTACGTCTTCAACAAAATATCCTAATATACTTCCAATTTAAGGTAGCTCTTAATTAAACTAGAAAAAATAATAAAGACAAAAAAATAAACCTAAAAATAAATTAAAATAAGCAGTCAACTAATTAAAGACAATGAATAATACAGACACGCTTACAATTTTCTTTTAAGAGAAAGACATACATATTATTTTCATATTGTTAATTCGGATCGAATTGGAAGGAAAGTCTTACACAGTTGTTATCCTACTGGATATTTCTCAGGCGTTCAATGACTTTCAACTTATTTATTATTACATTCAAGACTTTAGTCTTGGTCATTTTGGAAGAAAGTTCAAAAAGAGAATAATGGTGAATACTTCCAAATAAAAGATATCAAACTCGAGTTTCAGAAGGTTTCAAGCTTAGACTTTTGCTATACAACATATACGTGCGCAATATACCTTCAAGTAGTTAAACATCCTTTGATGTTTGTAAACAATGCAGATTTATTTCACCAGCATAAAAACGCAACTATAAATTAACTGATACCCTTGTATTCATGAACATACAGTTAGACGTCATCTAACAAATTTTATTTACGTTGAAAAAACTACAATATCTTCTAATGTCATAGTGAATGGCATATAAATTTTAAGAATTCTATCTGGACAAAGTTAAATAAAGCGTATACCAGATTGAATATAACATAACTTATTATCAAGAGAAAAAGTTTACTGAAGGTCAAATGTGGTTTGCTAGTCTACAAATCCCCGTTTTATATTAACATAGAGTTGTCCCAAATGAAGATCTGCTGGCAAAATCCAACTCAATAAAATTCAAATGAACCAAAATAAATTCTCAGCGATCATTTGCAATGCATGGATTGGATTTAATGGTTATCCATTATATAAAAAAAAACAGTAAAGATTTTGGTGTTTCAGAACTACAATGAACCAAACAAAAGCCATACACAGTTACCTAAAACAGGTTCATCAAACTTGAGCCATGAAAAGTTGACTTTACATATGTTTATCGAAAAAGGTTGACTATTAACGTTCTAACCTATGATGAAGCAATAAAAGACTGTGTATGTTTGATCTTTGTCAAGATGATGCAGAGATGATTATTGTTCTTCGAGCTGAGCTGTAGAAAATATCAAAAACAACTTTCAAGAGTTGACAATGCTTTCTTTGTGAAGACGTGTTTATCTTAAGTCATGCTTGTTGGTTCCAGTGTTATCTAGCTGTCCTATCTACTTGAACAGATTGGAAAGATTTTACGCTGCTCAAGAGATACTTTACATAGAGTGTGTAAGGTTGATGTGTTAATCATATATTAGTGGCATATAAAATCAATCCGGAAATTACCAGGTTTGATTGTTGTACTCTGTTTCAAAAAGGGTTTTCTAGTTTGTGTTTGAAGCTATAAAGAATAGTTACCTGACAGTCTTCAGCTAGCCAACAATATAAATTCTGCTTTATTAGACTTTGGTGAAAAGGTTAGGCGTACCGATAACTGTTTTGTAAAAGCTGTGTTTTCTTTTGACGAACTAGAAATCGTAAAAGTGAAACGTTTACTGATACTACATTGATAAATTTTTTTAAACTAAAGCATTGCCAAGCTTTTCGTACAGAATGCAAAGATGTAAACTGTAGATTTAAATGGGTGTTGCTCAGAATGCGAAAAAGTGAAAAGCATAGAAGCAACTGGAACAGGAAATCGTGGTTTTCTTCAGTTATCTTTTTATAAAATTACTAACTAAGTAATTAAACAAAACTTAGACTTCTTGTTAACGATTTAGCTTTAGACACATCTTCTTCTAATGGTAATTTACTGTTTACATATTTTTCGCAGGATTTTAATTTGCTTTTATTAATTAAACGTTTATTTTCTTGTCTGTTATAAAACTGAGACTTGTAGACAGAACCTCTTTTAGAACTATTCTAAAATTCTGAAGATGATATCTTAAATCATCAAATCTATAGGCATATACCAGAACATATTATTAAACTGTGAATGGGAGTGGCCAGATGGCCCACACCTTGGTAACTGCCACAGAAAGGAAGGATGCTTTAATTATACCCCAAAAAACAACGACAAATACGGGAGATGTACAAAGACGTTCTGCTTTCTGTAGCACTAAATACGGGAATCGACCGTTTTTGAATAGTAAGATTTACCTCGTTCTGGCACTGACACTTACAAAAATTATACTTGTAGTAAAATGCTAGAAGGCCTTTATAATCTTTATAGACTTTTCTTATGCCGATTTTGCTTTCTCCTAATTAAGAAACTTTAAGAGATATTTATAGAGTTGGAAAATTGAACATAACACGTGATGGTAACGATGGTATTCAGTGGCACAGCCATGGGGGCTATTATAGGGAGTATATCCCTTCCTAAAGGTTCAGTTCCGTGTAGAGTCCGTTCGGTGCAGACGTCGGCGGTGGTTCCTCCCGATCATTTCCCAGTGCTTATGTACTGGCCTGTGCAGGCGCGTTCAGCCCCCTGGCATCCCCGGGTTGCGCGTCCTGTTGCAGCTGCTATTGGCAACCTTCGTTCTGGAGGGCGAAGGTCCAATAGCGGCGCCGGCCTTCCAGCCGGGGCACCTTGCGCATCGGGAACGACGCAATCACCACTGTCACCGTTTACGCCTAGCGGCCGCTACCGAACTCACCCCTACCCCACGTGAGTAAGGGTGTGGCTCTGAAAGTCGTTTGTATGCCGTAACACCACCAAGTGTTTCGCGAATGTCAGTTCTCCTTCTGTAAACGTTGTGCACTTTGCCTCCAAGACCACCAGAATTAACTTCAACATCACTCGCGACAGCCGATGGCTATCTAATCATATCCATCTCCCCTGTCGCGAACCCAACACCGGTCTTCTCCACTTCAGTTTGGTACAGCATCATTGCTACGGTAAGTGGGCACCCAATTAACTGCTACACATTTTCGTTACAGTCATTGTCCCCTATCACAACAAACTCTCACAAACGCTATCCAGGGCCGTTCCAACATCTCTAGGCGGTCTTATAACATTATCTGCCGACGCACCATTCAACATCAAAAGCCTCCAGCCATATCCGACGCCTGCAAAGGCCCTTTTTTAACTTTGTTATCATTTTAACAACAAAATACGCCATCACACTTCAGGTGCAACCACTAACCGCTAACCGCCAAATGCCACCTAGCACACCTCAGCATTAACATCAGCAATAATACCGGACGCCGCCAACAACTCCATGCTGCCAACGGCCCTCCTCGCGACGCTCCAACAAAGTTCCACCAGGTCAAAAACCATCATCCCGACTTTCAACGGTTGGTCCAGTGCCGATGGACGCAAACCAAGAACTCATTTTACCTCGCACATCAACAAATCCACATCTATGATGGATTGAAGAAGTCTCAGGAGGGACTTATAACGGCCTCCCGCCTAAGGGGGAGAAATGACGTTGAAATCATCATCATTATCCTAAAGGTTCCCTTATCCATTGCAACAATCGGAGATTTCTGGTACAGATTGTTCACAACCTGAGACAAACCGGGACAATTCAACGTAAACTGGTCAGTTCAAAGCACTTTTCCCCCCATATTTCGGGAATATTGCAAAAGATATTACATAAAAACCCAGCGTAGTCGTCTTCAGTGACAATGATTTTGTCTCACAGGTCGTGCGTCATGCCAGGCATGACATTTAAAAATTCCAGTGCTGATCGTTGTCATCCTCTTCATGAGACGCCGCCGTTTTAAAGTCCTGTAACTCGTTTGGAATTGTCTGAATGGTAAAACCGATGTAATTGTCGAATTCTACGAATGTATTTTACCATAACAGTGTCTCCTTTTATCAATCGTGGTGTGAGTTTTAGTTCTGAAATACATGCAGTGCAAGTTGCTTGCATTATTCGCGAGTGCAAGCCGGAGGTATGCGTTTTGTTAAACCCAGATAATTTAGTGTTTACTAAATTTTATTTATTTTAGAATTAAATATGGCGAAGAGAAAGGTTCTAACAGATGAGGAACTGGAGAATTTATTATATGATAAACAACAACCTATTACTGTAAGACATGCTCTAACAACCCCGGATTGCACCCTGGTAAATGTTTTGAAAAGTTTCACACATTAAATTATTTCAAATAATTTTTTTTTCTTTGCTGTAGTAAAGCCTTAATGTATAAGCTTGTTCCAAAAATGTTTACTTGTTTTATTTTAATAATTTTAATAACAAAGAAAAAACAACAGAAAGTATCTTAATTTAGGTTCAAGTCAAACTGTATTTATATTTTCGATTGGTGTCATTTCAATCTGAAAATAGAATTTCAAAAACTTTCTTGGACAGTACATAAACTGTTTTTCAAATCAGACACAGATTTCGCGTTCCTAGAGCGAGTCAAAAAAAACATTACATTAATCGTAAACCCATTTAGCAATTATTATCTATTGGGCAACTTAAAAATTTCTTGAATTGCATCAGCATGATTGATTGAAAACATCAAAACTTAACAAACGCTTAACTCAATTTGACATTAAATTCTAGGTTTTTTTAAAGGCAATTCAGGAAACAATAACTATTATGGCATAAATATATTTTTCAAAATATCCCCCCTCCCAAAAGTAACTCCTGGCTATGCCACTAATGATATTCAAAGTCGTCTTTTACTCTTCTAGGAAGTTGGAGGCCGTTTTAGCTGCCATTCCTCTTTTCAGTCGGGTTAGTTAAGATGAGTGGCTTGACTGTGGACTAACACAGCCAGCCTCTGTTTTAGTAGAGACGTCTGGTGTTGACGAAGGTCGCAGATTATGGTGAGTAATACGTATTAGCTAATTAGTCATCTTGACGTTTGTTGATATTTGCAATCGAAGGATCACACTTGTAAAGGCTGAGCTTGATAGCTGTCCCTGGAATTAAACAAAGGTTGTGGGAACGCATTGGCTGAACTTAGTCAATGTTATTTGTCAGTTCTCTTTAAAAACCAGTGACTGTTTTAAAAGCTTTACTGCTCTTCAGCCGGAATGGTGTAATGAGTTTTGGAGGTCAGGATATTACGACTTACTCGACGGTGGTCGGTTCGTGGTCGTGCTTGCTCTGTGTTGAAGGTGGTAGTGATCGCAAACTTGAAAGTATATGAGTGTATGGTGGTAGCGCCAATAGCGCGCATGATAAAGTGTGCAGTGACACCATAGCATATTAGATGCGAGCTATTGATTCCAAGTATGAGATAAAGTTGATATTGTTAACAGATTTATTATTTTAGCGTTAAATCATTTAAATTAATATAAAGAAGGAAAGCTACTTTTCTGAGAGATATTCTGGATTTGTAGAAAGTAGTGGATTTTCTTCTTGTTGCAGTTGTGTATTTCTAGCATATTTAAATGCACGTGTGCGTTATGGTTTTACTAAAGTAGTAACCAGCGGGGCTGATGGAAGCTAGCTGCTAGGAAGTAACTTACGTAACCCACAGTTAACTCATTGACTAGATGGTGAGTTCTATTAGATGTCAAGGATCTTCAAACGTAATAGAAGAATATAGATATATTGGAAGCCAGTTCTTTGCACCTAGATGAGATGCCTCGCAAACTATACCGTGCCTAAAGTCAAAGTTCAGCTAGCTAAGCGCCTGAGAGAGTTGAGGGAGCTTCGGAGAAGGTCTCTGATCCCTTATTGAAAAACGCAGACCTATTGAGCGGTCTAGAAGTTGCACTTACAGGTAGTTAACATAACAGACAACAAGGAGGCTAAACGTTAAAATGTGTCCATATTCCATAGCCTGCTTCTTATATCAATTGCAACCCAGGTACAATCGAGTATAATAAATAACAGGCATAGATCTTGCAAAGCCAGGTAAATTAGTTGTATTTTCTTAATTGTTTAGCAAATTGCTACCGTATATACTTCTTAAGCATGTACATCAGAAACTTACAGACACAAGTTACATTTAATTATTCAAATGGACAAGTAAAGGAATTAACTGTATCATAAATGATAAAGAGGGTGTCCTGGCCTGCCCAATGACTCCAAATCAATTAAGATGATTGAGATAAATCAAGATGATTCTCGAAGACCATCTGATAGCTTGACACCGTAATATGTTTCATTTTTCCTTTCAATTAATATCTTGTAACTTTGCTTTTTGCCTTCTGTTACATAATGCTGTATTCAATCTGTGTTTTCAATGTTTTCTTGTATTTTCTTAAGTCTGCTCTTGTTAAAGAGGGTTTTTTTGATAGTGATGAGTTCACACTAAGAGGTTGATTAACTATTGTTGTAGTTTTTTAACATTTTTTAATCAATTAGGGTTGACAAACTTTTTTAATTTGTTTAGTTTTGCTAGCGCGACACAGGGTATAGTTCCGCACATTTCAATTTTTATAATTCTTGAAAGTTGGACTTTCACAGCTATGACTTGTAATTCTGCTTTACTTCACCTTAAATCATGTTAGCAAATTTATACGAGTTGGATTTTATCACGATTCTGTGATTGCACATTTGATTTTATCTTTAATTATTACCCCGAAACTTGTTCTACGTTTCATCTTTAATATTCGAATAAGTTGCTAAGTGTAATTTAGTTATGTAAATTCGTGTTCATTTTTCTAAAGATATCCCTTGTGCGGTTGATCTTTTGTTTTTGGTATAGCCAAAATGTATTGAAGTTGAGATTTCTATACCTTTTAATTGTACTTTACAATTATGTTCTTGTGAGACTTGGGATTTTATCGGTTGCTACTGTAATCTTTGCCGCATTATCATAGTGTGGGTTCTCAAAATTACATCTCTTAGTTGTCTCTGAAGTATTTGAATTGCGCTTTGCGTTAAGGCAGATTCAGTAGACGAAATTCGTCGCCGAAGTAGTGCGTCGTAGTGTTTGTGAAATGGCTGCATATTTCTTTTGAGTTTGTGACTAGCCTCAACTCAGTGACGGTAAGCGGGTTTTGTTCTTGCTTTTCTATGTCCCAAAGAAAATTTCTTTGGTTTTCTGTGGCTTGTTTCCTGCACCTGAAACTTTTAGGATCGGTTATTAGAGATTTCACTTTTTGGCACAACGTCGGATTTGTTGCTGTGGAAGGTAACGACACCTCAAAATTTCGTTCTACTTCCGATCGTCTTGTCTGATGCAGGCTATTTTATCTCAGTTCAAGTGAATCTCTGGTTGATCCGTGAAGAATGAGGTTCCAGCGTAACTACCTGTTCTACTATCTCAACATGGTCGTCGTTAAATTTAAATTTTAACTATTTTGTTTAAATCATTTAAATTGATTCTACCCCTTATAATTACACTTGTACTAATTAAAGTCACTTAGATGCATTTAGACAAAGTTTTTTTGTCGTATTATTAAAAAAAAGAGTAAGAAAAAACTGAGGAAGCGTGGGTTAAGAGAAGTATTTTCTGTTTTTGCGTAGTCTGTTAAAGATTTTTTCATTTAGAGCGCTGTAGATTTTGAAATTTCGGACGTTTGTGGTAAGTCTGTTCTTTTTCCAACTCTTAATGGTCATTTCTTAAGTTTGTGTTTTCAAAATTTGTTTTACCAAAGTATAATTGTAAATGGTTTAAATGATAAGAATAAAATTTTTGAAAGAGAACTTACTGAAGCTTTAGGATAGCATTTTTGTCATTCTTAAGATTTATTTAACACGATTTGAAGTTTAATATATTTATATATTTCTAATATGAAATTTAACTTACTTATCTGTTTTTGGCGATTTCACTAATTAATCTTCTCCATCAGATTTAAGTTATTCTTGTGTTTTTAGGCACCCTTCAAGATTTGTACTATCCAAGCTATCTTTATGCAATATTCCATCAAAATATTCCACAAGGAACGGTGTTTCAGAGCGGTACAGCAGATGAAAACTTAATTGCGGAGGTATAGCGAAAAGACTACCTGAGAGCGCTTGATGTATGGTTAAAGCGCTGAAATCATTTTAATCAGTCTCAAAGAAACCACTTTGAAGACAATGCAAGATAATTTGAGTAGAGTAAGTCAGAATTTCTTTATAAGTAAACCAAGTCTGGGAAGGTTTTGAAACCACCATGTAGATGTACTTATGTATTTTTGCAGAATGATTTAAATAATATCCCAGTCTACAGAATCTAAACAACGTAAAGTTTTCGAATTTGTTAATATAAATTTTCTTCTGTCCTGACTAATGCAATGAAAATATTAATGCAAGTTTTACGAACTCAAAGAGGTTTCTTACTTCTACTCCCGAATATGTAAAGCAGTAGTATATAACTTATACGAAATATGGCAGCAACTTGCAGGTCTAGAAAGATTTCAAATCAAAAAATGGGATACTAGAAACGTAACGTGTCTAGAAAAAAATATCAAGGCGCACTTTATGTAACGTATGTAGTATACGTTCAAAGAAAGATCAAAGGGAAGATTTTTTTTTTAGAAATTATAACAAAGACTTTTATTAAATATCTTAAAATATCGCTATACATTAGTAAATTCATTAAAGACCTTTGAAAACTTTTTTCAATTTGCTATTACCAGGATCCTTTGATCATAGTCTTCAATGAAGTTTTAGCTTTAATCTCACATTGGCATAACTACCAAGTAACATTCACAAAATATACACAACTTGCAAATGCATTTATTATTTGTTTTTATTTTCTTTTTCTAATTTAATCATAGATAAACTAAAAAACTGCGTTAACTTTAATTGCATGCTCTTTATAACTTAATAAAAGTAGAGCAATCGTAACAGAAATAAATTTAACGCAAAGCACTACTACGATACCTAGCTAGGTGGTGGCGTAAATGGACTTTGAAAGTCCAACTGCCCCGAGGTGCCATTATTTGTGGTGGAGAGTAGCAGAGATAAAGAAGCTTCTAAATCACGAGTTGTGCATCTCTAGTCATTGTAAACCCATCACGGCCACATTTCAGCAGGATTAAAAGTAACAGTTTATTTATCATAATTACATGAAATTGGTTTAAGAGCAGTTTATCCTCATTTAGGATTAAGAAAGTAAAAAAGAGGGGAGTAAAATAAATTGCACCGTTACCTCAAGCCTTGCACAAATCGATTGCAAGTGTATCACCAAACTACGCTATTGCGTGTTTTAGTAAATATAATTAATAATAAAAGTGACTTAAGCTTGAAAGAAAATAACACATAATACAAGCTACACGTTTAATTTATGAATAAATCAGAAATTAGATATGTTGTAACAATAATTTATATAGTAAATGGGTCTATTGCCTTGTGATGCATTTTTCAGTTAATACAAGTTGAAATATTTCTCGTGTAATTTATGCAATTAAAATTCTAAGTCACGTATTTCTATAATAACGAACATTGTCGTGACGTGACAAACTCATATACACCAACATACCGGCTTCGACGAATGTATTCAAATAGCATTCTTGTTATTAAAATTTAAAGGAATTCAAATCGTGACTATTGAAAAACTTTTTCAGATACAATCAAAAACTACAAACATAAAGAAAAATTCTCTTTCTCGTCGTGCATCTCCCTAATGTATTGAACTGCATAAAATTTGTTCCAGTAAATCTTTATCAAGGCACACAATAAAATATTGTTGTGTCACGCTATCCTCGTATGCAGTACGTACGCTATGAAATGTAATCCCGTAAAAGTTTGTATTTACTAGAAGGAAAGTAATAATCCGCCAATTATTTTTAAAACCTTTTAGACTTTTATTAACGTTATCTAAAAGAAATTGCAGTGTTTTGTGCAAACTTCATTT
Source organism: Ignelater luminosus (assembly GCA_011009095.1). Classification (NCBI taxonomy): domain Eukaryota; kingdom Metazoa; phylum Arthropoda; class Insecta; order Coleoptera; family Elateridae; genus Ignelater; species Ignelater luminosus. The sequence continues at coordinate 13,877 of VTPC01007008.1, read as the reverse complement.
TTCAGTTGAGAACAATTTGTAAGAGATAGGATGGTGCTGCTTGTCTAGAAATCTATAGAGTGTGAAGCTTTTACAGGGGGACTTTATAGATTTTCTACTAAATTATAGCTTTTAACTTAGAAGATTAGAGAAGTGGATTTTTAACAGATATTACTTCAATGTTTTGTTAAAAGTATTAAATTTTCTATGAGTACTTCCTTGGAAAGCTTTTTCTAAAAAAACATTGATTAACTTTCCTGTAACACATCAATAAATGAGCATTAAATGTTTCTATCTTATTATCTCAAATACAATTTGCTGTAACAATTGCGAAATTAAAAGAAAACAATCATCTTAGAAACACAGTAATCTAACGTCGTTCACTTGGTAGAACGGGTAGCATTTACGCAATTACTTACGGATTTCCCTGCTGATCAACTGAATTATTATATTATTTTCATTATAAGATTTTTGTATTGAATGATATTTACAATTAAGATATCAACGTTATTGCCCGCATGAGTTTATGAGTTTAGAAAAGTTGTAACACTGAGCTATTTCGTCTCAAAACACAAATTAAATGTGGAATAATCAAGACACTTACAATAAAACAAAACGTTCAAGCCAAACAATTCAGTGCAGTTAGGATAGCTGAGGATCTGGCACTGTGCAAACACGTTTCAGTTTCCCCAATATTTGAATTTTGCGATTTTGTTTGTGGTCCTTCAACGAAGCAATATACAAATCCTATTTGACGGTTTAGTTACTGCATTGCAAAAAAAAAAGAAGTTCGAAATTCATCTTGAGGATTCAACAATCACGTTACAAGAAGTAGAAGGAATTTAGTATCTGTATCGCAAGGTTCAAGTTTTCAAACATTCAAAGAAGTTAAAAGTAAATTAAAAAAATAACAATACTTTGGAGTGTGCAAACCAAACAGTTCTTGACCAGCAAAAAGAAATAAATCGTAAACTCTTTTAGTCTTAAAGTGTTATTTCTGCATTTTCTAATGCCTTATTGAAATTGTTACTATACTGTTAGGTTTTGACAAAAACGTGTATTTATTTTTAATATTTATTTTTACTTAGTTTATTACAATTTATTTCCAGAATTTATTTACACTAAATTATTTATTTAATTACGTACAGAAGAATTTATTTATTACTAATTAACATTTGTTTTGTTCGTAACTACTAGTTGATTGACTGTAGAACTAACTCTCGGCTTGATCAACGCAGCCTTATATTCGTATTCATATTGTTCTCGATGAGGCTGGAAAATTCCCACTTTTTCTCGCACATTCGACGGTGAGAAACTCTGGATAGTTCGGGACTTTTCTATGATATTCGAGGGTGGCGCGTTACAATACTTTTGAAATTTTGGTTAGTGTCAGATTTTTGTTTTATATAAAATGAAACTTTGATTTAATATGATTGGTGAGGCTGCCCAGTAGGGTGTTAATGGATGAATTAATTAATTTATGCAAACTTTGAAGTTTTTGGTTAGACTTCTTTGAGTTGGCGTTCGACAGGGTACCTTATTTCTCTGGCTAAAACTTTCTTTCACTATGCGAAAATGTCTTCTGGGTAAAATTGTTTTGACTTGCTGATTTTCTTTGGATAAGTTATCAACCAGTATGCACAAAAAAATGTTAATTTCACATATACCGTATGTCTTTTTTTAGAAGAACTCGTTCATTCAGTGTTATGCACAAAACATCACATTAATTCGTTCTCAACCAATACAGTTTTGCGTGGTGTCCGATTGACACATTCGGAGTTCACTGGCTGACAACACGCTCCTCATTGTATCCTGGTCGCCTTACGTTTTGTGCGTGGCCCTAAACTTACTTGTATGCCGCAACCAACAGATAGCCGACCAATTTCCGCAAAGTAAGGTTTTCCATTCCCGTAGGTTTTTATCTTCTTTACCATCCAGCATCTATCAACATCGCCAGTGACAGCCAATGCATATCCAACCATATGCATTGCTTCTTTTGTGAATTTCAATATTTAGGCTTTCAATCCCAATACAGTCAATGTCGACACGTGGAGCGCGGACATTAAGTAAAACCATAAAATAGCAGTGCCAAATAACAGTTCCAAGTTATACAGGGTGTCCCGCGACTCGACTGCCATAGCTTAAAGGTGTGTTCCTTGGATAATTTCAAGTCGAAAATACCTAATACATATATGTCCAAAATTCAATAGTAAAGGAGTTAGAGGCAGCAGCATTTTTCTTAAAGAAATGGTTTGGTTAACTATTATGCATTGTTATTGTTTAGAATTAATGCAG
>VTPC01007007.1:0-49708 GCA_011009095.1 Ignelater luminosus | reverse complement strand
TTTTTTAGAAGAGTATTTCATACGTAGAACATTTTTAAAAAATCGAGAAAACTGTTTATGACGAATATGATGTTGAGCTCTTTCAAAGGATTAAAGACGATTAAGAGATGTTGTTTCAACTTTGACCTTACTATTTGATCTATTTCGTGTGTTTGGAAATGTTCCGAAGGATGTCCAGGTTTCGTCTCAAATCTTTCGTTTAGTCGACATGACATGAGATACCAAGTTTAGAAAGCTCCTCTATGATCTACATCATAAAATACTTACTATTTTGTATTAACTTTCCTGCAGAAACAACATCAAATAGCCAATACTTTTAGACATGTTATAGTGTTCCGTTTTTCACCCACACCACTAAGCAGAACCTTAACAAAAACAGTCGACAAAATAATTTGAGAAAAGTGCATTCATTCAAATACATTTTGGATTTTACACACAGAATCTTGGATTAGGCAAGAACATCATAAAGATTAGACAGAGTTTAAAATTAACGTAGAAAATTTAATGTATAAGACCGTTTACTAAAACAAATAAAATTCAAGCTATACTGTTATGGTTTTTAACAAGGGTGTAGAAGTTAAAGAATTAATGAATAAATGGAAAACTTCTTCAACAATGTCAATTTATTTTATAACAAAGCCTGGATTAGTTTTAAAAATAATTTCTAAAATACATAACAACACAGTAGCAAATTCCCCAGATTAATTAATGTTATACATGTAGAAAATCTCTAAGTTTGCTTGAAATTCAAAAGCGTGGGAATCCCAGGCGAAATTAAAAATTTTCTCTATATATAACTTATTAAATTATTCAATACTTACCAATGAGTATGAAGCTAAAAATTCTAAATCTAAATTATTAGTATTAGTTATAGTTAATGATCCATAGATAACTTTATTAAAACATCCGGGAGCTTGCTTTGATACAAAATTAATTTATTACTTACAGTTAATCAAAAATAATGTTTGCATGTAAAAATGAAAGAGAAAGAGAAATAACAAAAAATAAAATGTGAATTTAATTTTCCAATAAATCCCACGGTTTAAAAGATCCAATATTCTGGAAAGAGAAAGTTGCAGGTTTTTAGACATTTTGTATCAGTGTAATTAGTTTCTATGAGTAACTAATCAAATAGTTAGTACTTGACACAAAACATACTTTTTTAATTTAGGCAATCCTGAAATTCAAAGAAATTGTCTTACTGAAAGGCATTACAACAAGTTATATAATTCACTTTGGTGTGCAATAATAAAAGCGACTTGGTAGAGGAGATATATTCCAGATAACATAGTATTTTAAAGCCCAGAGGCTAAAGTAGTTATTTTAAAGATGATTGTTAAATATTTTAATACATACAAAACAAACGATTGCAATGCCTTAATTGAATGAAACAAAAAATTGAAAAGAATTCTTTGTTTCTCAAAACAGTTTTGATTACTGAACAAAAATAAAGTAATTTTTCCATAAAATTCTTGACATCGTCAAGTTCCATGAAGCTATAAAAAAAAGAACACCATATAAACAATTTAAACATTTTGTTTCATGGGCCATACGACATCTTGTAACTTATTGTCATATTGGAAGAAAGTAATTCTTACTTTGAAGTAGTTACAAATTTTTAAAATTTTATCCATGTATCAACTATCGTCATAGTAAACTCCATAATACTTTTCTGTATCTAAGTCTGATGTTTCTTTATTATCACAGGTTTAATCATCAGTGTTAAAATTTAAATCTTCTCTTGTGGTATCACTTTCAAGAACTACATTATCTGATTCTTCATCAGATGTTGAAGGCAAACAAACCTCAAATATCTTTTGTTTTTTTCGAATCGTTGGTTTTCTTCTTTAAGTTTAGCTTAGTTATTCGTTCTTTTTCTTTTAGTTTCTTTAAAGCCTCTTGAGATGTTAAAACGTCACCAATGTTGTCAGTCAAGTAACATTTTACTTCCCTCAATTCTTTTACTTAGTTTCTCTGTTAATTTGCATTTTATGTTCTGTTTTATTAAGGTAGCTTGATAGTTTAGGGTATTTGGATGTTGATGATTTAGGATTCCTGGCTGTTGATAGTTCAAGGTTTATAAATGTTGATGTTTTAGCGCATTTGGATGTTAATAATTCATGATATTTGGACACTTTGCCCCGAATAATTAAGTTTTTACTAAATTGATATTTATCCATAGTCATAGGAGTCATTTTGGAATTTTGATGCATCTACAGGGAAATACCGCTAGATACAAAAGCAGATATTACGTATTCTTTTTTAAAAGCAGTTTGCCATAAAATTTTTATGTACTTACTTTCAAAATTCTTTATTCAGAAGGACCCTACTAGGATTCTCACGGCTGTATTCTATTAAAAGTTTATTCCATGCTGTTTTAAGTGGTCTAAATACTGCTTTATCAACGGGTTGCACAAAATATGTCATATTGCGGGGAATTTTAATAAAATTATTTTATTATCACAATCCAACTTAGTACTTTTATAGATTAAATATGAAGATGCAGCATTGTAAATGAGTATAATTTTTTTCAAACCACTGATAAAATATGTTTCTATCCATCCAGGCTTTATTTTGATCTATGTAGGCTGTTCCCAGATAATCATCTTCTAGTATCCAATTAGACAAGACATGCGCACCTTCAAAAATTATAAACGACGGCATTTTTTGTCCATGAGCGCTACAGCATGCTAAAACAGTTGTATCCTTTTTACCTGAACCTCCAACATTTTTAGACACATGTTTCAGACATTTTGGTGCTATAAGTCTAACAACCTCTAGATCGTGACAGAATCCACTCATTACAATCCCAAACTAAACGACCATCTCCAGGATCAATTTTCTCTTCTTAAAGTGACTTCTTCAGTGTTTCGTACCAACTTGCTATGATATACGGATCTGCACCCCCAACTCTTTGTTGTCCCAATATTTAATCCTTTCTGATAAATAATTCTGAATATCTTTTCATAAGTAGTTTAAACCAATTATTTCCCGGACATTTCTATTCCCATCTTGTTTAAACTCCTGAATCTTTGAAGAACCCTTTTACACAATTTAAAGTTTTTCCTTGATAAAGCCATATTCAAACACCGTACATTAACGCAAGAATAGAGCAAGGATTTCTTCATCGTTTTCTGATAATTCTGATTTTCTTCCTTCACCTAAAGCCCGTTTCTCTTGTTTGTAGTGTTTTCTAATATGGACCTTAGAATGCCATATCTTGTAGCAGCAGTACCCAAAGAGTACCCTTGCTTTATAAGTCTTATTTTCTAATAGATAATTGCACCTTTTCTTGTCCTCAGCTGGTTGGCGAGGCATTTCTAGCTGTAAAAATTGTTGCTATGGATACACGGAATCGTCTTTTTCAATACCGTAGTTTGCCTCTTATTGCCTTGATTACTGATAAAATCGGGAACATTAAGATATAGCGGATATTCTAGTGGTGTTAAGAAAGTTGGAATAAACTAATAAATTAATTTGAATTTATAATTAGGCAAATTAAAATTTTGTGTACACGCAAGAATAAATAAGCAAAAGTTAAGAATCTCTTAAATTGCATAGGCTGAGAGAATTTCAGGTAGTTTTTAAAAAGGTGCTTATCAAGTTACCTTTGTAATTGTACATAAACACAAAACACCAACTATTCTATTCCACTGTATCTCACTCTTTCTTTTTGATTTGTATCGGGAAATATAAACTCTAACTTTCATTAGTCCTGTTTCTTATTACCCTCCTTTTCCCTAACTACATTTTTGGATGCATTTTCATCGTCCTCATAAATTATTTATAAATCATATAAAACCTGTCGGTAAGAACTTGTGAACCAGTTTGTTTTCTGCTATGTTATTTTGTGCTTTATGGAGCCTTTGGTAATGGTGAAAGAAAGTGCAGGATCCCAAGGGTTGTAATGGGTGATGATGGCTTTAAAACGTCTTAAAGGTTGTGAAATGCCTTGAGCAGAGTGAATTGAAGTGGTAGATAACATATGTCACAAAAGCCTTTAGAAAAACTATAAATTCAATATTCAAGAATGTTTTCTATATTAAGTTATTTCTACAAGTTTAGAAAAAAATAATAAACACTTACATTACAGACAAATGTTCATGTGCTTCGATGGCACTCAATTTCGTCCAAGCCTGCTGTATACGACTCTGAACGATTACAATATTAATGTAACAATTCAACATATCTTTATGAGATCTTGTCAATGCAACTTTCTAATTTTGGACTTCAGTCATTATCCTTCACTGTTCTAGTAAATACTTCCACAAAAAAATTTCAAATGGTAAATCTGTTGACTTTTTGGTGGTTGTCTTGTTTATAGCTGCAGTTTAAAACAAATCATTTGGCATCAAATTTCTCTTAATGGTAACACGTGACACATTAAATTTTAAGTTAACGTACCTATCAAGGTTCTACTTCTGCATTATGACACTCTTTACCATTTCCTGCAGTTTTGGTTTAGTTGAACTTTGAAAGAAACCACGTTTGGACAAGTTCAGAAATAAATTTGCTTGATCACAATCCCTCATTATTATAGAAATTATTGCAATGGAAATATGATGAGCTACATAAAAGTTAAGAATTTGGACCTTCTACCATTCTCATAATTTTTGGACAAGATTAGATTATCTGGTTAACTAATCAACAACAGCATAAGTTTGATTTTTAATTGTAATTTGATCACACCATCAAATTAATTAATAAGTAAAGTTTAAAAGAATTCCGAAAACTTTTGTGACCTATGTTAAATCATTTGGAATGTCGAATATAGACTGGGGAATAAAATGTTGTAACCTTACTCGTAGTTGATTCTAAAGATTCATTTTCAATGTAGTCGTAAATAAGACGCTAAATGAGATGTCAAAAGCTGATTTCTATGGGCACAATGCGGCAGCAGGCACAGCAATATCACATCGTTCATTTAGGTAAATTTTAATGCCTCCAAATACTTTTTAGCAGATTATCAGGACCCTATTTTTTGAATTGCAATCTACTGATTCCGCAAAGTCTGACAAAGAATCCTTTAATCATATAACCACTTTCATAGCAAAGCTTCAAACTCACTGATTGTAATCCATCAAATTATTCGAGTTTGTAACTTTTAAGCAGAAATAGCAATGTGGGTGGTATTAATGAACCAGCTGCACTAGCAATGTTAACTGATGTGAGGTGCTCAGCTCACTCGGCACCAATCAGTAAACCAAGCTGGCTTTTCTTTCTTAAAAAAAAATATTTTGGATGGTTTCTAAACAGTACTCAGGCCAGCTACATTCATGTTATACATTTCTTCTGGTGAAATACCTTCAACCGATGCTATCTTGTCCAAAAGTTTGCTAAAAGCTCTTGCCCGTGTATTAGATGTTAGCTTAGGTGAGAATTTTTAGCCTTAAAACTTTTTTGTCATTTAAATCTATTTCTCGAATGCATGTTGTATTTCAGCTTTTTCTGCAAACTGGTACGCAATTTTCCTATTTTGAAGTGCGGTAAATCCAAAAAAACTGTTGCTCAAATTCTATTGTATGTTCTACACTCTAATTTTCTAGATTTGGATCAAATGTCGGTTTAAAGCGACGTAGATGTGTAGAAATCTTACTGAAGTTTCTCTGTAGTTGTTGTAAGTACTTAGGTAAATTGGCATTTTAAATCATCTTTCTGTACGATGCGCCGTATAGAAATGTACGTCGCGAATCGAGACGGAGATTTTGAGATTATATTCCAGACCTTATTTACAAACTGAGATAACTCCAGCACCTTTTAACGTAAATGAAAGCCTTAAACGTTTGCCTATTGCAAACTTTGGACAGATCAATAAATTTTATTGGTTAAAGAAATTTAGTAAATTGTAACAAGACGCGTGCCGTTAATTATTTTGTGGTGTTGCCACCATATCTGGCAACGCGTGAACTAATTAGTTGCCTTTTATGGGTTATTAAAAAGTTAATATTAAGTGTGTCATTTTACCTCGTATGTCATCACTCATCACAATCTCCCTAAACTCATTTCAGTCTTATCGTTTCAATTTGCAATAAAATTGTTTCGAGGAATAAGAGCAGTGTCAGTTGGTTGTCACCGTTATTAACAATTAAGTATTAATTGGTACTAAACTTGCAAATGGAAGTATACAAATTTGTTGTTTGTCTAAATAAGGTTAAGTTATATAAGTTATTTTATTTGGCGCGCATTAATTTAAAATTTAAATCAAAAATGGTTGTATATGGTTTGTTTCAAAAAACTTCATTTTACACTCGTGTTATATAAATAACTATAAATATACTAAATTCTCGAGCAAAAGCATTTTATCCAAACAATAAAAACTTGAACATTATGAACCACAAAGAATTTTGGAGAAAATGTATTGGTGAAGATTTTACAAACAAGTAGAAAGAACAACAATAAAGTAGCTCTTGTATGTAATATTTAAAAGATAAGGTTAGTCCTACATAATATTCTAATTACTAAGAAAATTTCATAATAAGCTTATAAAAAATTTTATGAAAACTCATGAATTTAGAAACAAAATACCTCAACTAGAAACAGATGGCACATGGGAAAATGAGTGTACGCCTGGACTGCTTAAAACTGTAAACCACCAGCAAAAAAATAATTTATAGTGTAAACTTTTATGTAAACGAGCTTTTTTTAAATACGCCCAAATAAATCAAGTAAGAAATAGATAGCAATAATTTAGGCACAGTCTTTGTAAAATTTTTTGTTCATTAGTTAGTAAAATAAATTATTTCTAAATGGTATTTTCCCAAGTATTACTATTTCTCAACGATTGCTACTAGAAAGTTATTATTACTGCTTTAAAGGAAATTCAAATTATTAAAAGCTATGTTTGTTTTAATTTTTAATTTTTTAATTATTAGTGTAAAACTTAAATACAAAGCATTATTTACGTTGTTTATCGCTTTTAAAGGAAAAATTAAAAACGAAAATTCTGCCGAAAGGAGGGAGTTCTCCTGTGTGCAAAAAAAGACTAATTATCACTGTTATTAACTAACAAAAACTGAGGGTGTACAAACTAAACCAAGCTCAACATTTACGGGACTTTGGGAGTAATTACGTACAAATATGATTGATTGTAAATTTGCCAAGTTTAGGAAATCAATAGAGTATAATTTATCGAAATTTCCGCAGTCAAATATGATTAACTAACTTCTGTCGGCTTATGCATACATAAATGACTAGAGTTTATACGATTTCTTTATTTCTGCTTTAATTTATTTCGGAATGGTTGAATTTTGATGGCTTGCTTATTAAAATTTATTTTTGTTCTCTCGCGAAAGCGACGCTAAGTTGGTATATTTTACTGGGATAGTATTTGACTTTAGGCGTTTTCTGTTGTATAAGTTAATTTAGTTTTTAATTGTTACGAGAGTAGTTAATTAATCCTTTGTCGTGAGTGTCAGTGACAGATGCTCTCGTAGGGAGAACTAGTTTAGAGTGGGGTAGCGCGGACATTTAATATACAACCGGGATTTATAATCAATAATGGAGAAAGCGAATTTCCATTTCAAGTTCACGTCCATTTTCAACTTCTCTAAATTAGTTTTAGGAGTTGTGTGCAGACTTGCAGTGCGTTTCTCTTCCCGGAATGTTAAGTCAAACCGTAGATTATTGAAAACGACTACAGGTTTTTAAACAAAAAATCGTTTAAAACTTCCACCCTTTTACGTGGATATGTTTAGAACATTCGAAGAAAAATAGGGGTTAATCTTTCTGCGCCATTGAGATCAGTCTGGCGGACGCAGGTGCAGCTAAGAAAGATTAAAGCAATTTGCTGCCGATATTTGTCTTTATAGGAGTGTTTCTGTCGACAATAATGATTCCACAATAAAAACACCTTCTCTCAATTTAGAAGATAGAAGACAATTCAGCCACTAAAAAACAAAGAAACTAAATTAACCTATACACTGAGTTCACTACATCACATCCAATTTAATTACAATTTTCTTCAAATAAATTACAGTAATTATAGAGTAAATTGGGCCCACCTTATAAATTATTTATAACCGTAAGCTTTAATAGTGCGTGTCCACTTTTAAGCGCTCGCCTTTTCAGAACTCGTTGGGTCAGTTATAAATGGCTACGTTTAAACTACACGTGATCGAAATAATTGAGAAGCAAATAGCGAAAATACGAGTTAAAAGGTTAATACGTTTCGTTTACTTTACTTATTCACATAAATAACACGTGTTTAGTAAACACAACTGATTTTATGTTTTGAATAATTTCGGGTGGTTGATGCGCAAAAATGTTTTAACATGAATTTTTCAATTTTAGTAATTTTCCATTTTGGATTAGCATTAAAAATGAACAAAAATCCGGAATTTTCATTTTCCCTCTATAAAAACATTTGGCAAAAACAAAAGCTGAGCATTGCCTATAGCTTGTTCCTTACGAAGCAGAATAAAAATTCGTGTAAAAAATTAATAATCACGAGAAAAACCGTGAAACAGCATTCGCATTTGTGGGACTGCTATTTTTAGATTTAAACTGTTAAAAGGGATATTTATTAGGTAGACGTATGTTTTAGAGCAATAAATGATGCGTAAATTTCAGGTTGAAATATACTTTATTGGGAATGTAGGGTTCACTCAGCGCCTGGGCAAAAAATTGTAAAGTACATTAAGGGACTCTTATTTTGAAAACAGGCCACTTTTAACTTTAGATATGAGGAATATTAATAGTAGCGGAAAAGTTGAAAAATCAATGAACAAGTAAAATGTGCGCCACTCGAGACGAGTTTTTGCCTATAAAAAAAGGTTATACAATGTCCACAAAAAAGACAAAATATAGTACATAAATATAAAGTTACAGTTGAAGGAAATGTAAGTGGTAGTAGGAAAGGTTGCTTTCAAACTTGTTATGTATGTGATACCTCTTAAACGACAGACAGTTTGGCTATAAGAGTGTTTAGATTACCTTCAAAAAATTTGTTTTTTTCTTTTTGAAGTTATCTAATTCCCAAATAACAAAAATAAACTTCAAACTTTTGAAAGTTTTTCATATTACATGAAAGTATCCAAGAAATTCCTTTTCTCTATCCCACTCTCTAAATAGTATTACCAAATGATTATTTCATTTTTCATTTGTTTTCATTTTCATAGCCTTCCAGGTCAATATTGGTCATTGAACTTGGAAATAATTTTGTTCCTCCATTTCTGGTAAAACAATGAATTTCTTCGAGTTGTTATATTAAAAGCCTAATTATCCATTAGATAGAATTAAATTACAAGTAACTTAGATCTACTTCCATTTAGAACACTTTAATTTAAAACTAAACTAATTAGAACTAACCTAATTTAGTTTCAAACTAACTTAAACCATTTATGCCTATAACTCAAAAATCAAAAAAGGTATAGTTTGTAACTGTACCATTGAATTCGACAAAAAACAATAAATCAGTAATGCGAATTAAGTTCTAGTTTCTGATTTTACACCGAATGGAGACCATTTCGTGCTTTAATAGACGTTTTTATTTGCTTTCAGAACGTAGAAGAAGAATACCACCTAGAAGACTCAAGAGCAAGACGTTAGATGCTCATTACAAACCTTCAATGTTCACCTTATGAACGACAAAAACGACTGCCAACATCAAGCCAATCCGTACAAATTTACACCATGAATCGGGCGCAAGCTGTAAACCTCATAACAGCTCATACGTATCAGCCACCAAATGTTTTGCCCTTGTCGTCGACATCTTACTAACTTCAACTGTACTGCTCCTAAAGCTAGATACACACTTGTAACAAAACCTCGTACCTTTACACCAAATTCATGATTTGTTCGAATTTTAAGGACTTTTGACATGCTCGTGATTCGTTCAGATTTTACCAGTTCTGGTTTGAAACGAGCAATTTTATCCAACCTATTATTAACGCATTGACACACCTGTGATTAGTTCTAATTTTACCCACTCAGGTTTGGAACTCGTTTCAATTTTCTTCTTTGCTCTTGCTCTTGGTGCAAAATTAAAAGTTTTACTTAAACATCTTGTATACATTCCAGTGAACGCAGAGATTTAAAATAAGTATTAACTGAAATTACAACTTACAAAGTGATACAACCTTTGTAAATATACACGCAGAGAGCGTCCCATCTAATGACATTACGCTCTCTACTATCATCGTAATAGTAACATCCTTCGTCCAAAAAAATAAACTTGCGTGATTATATTTGTTTGGTTCATGTCACGGCCTCCAGCACCTGCAGGCCAATAATGGTCCCGCTAACCCCTTTCTCCTCTGATCCTATATACGTACTTACTACTAATGGGGAAGACACACCGAACCGTAGAGATTTTCTCTATCGTACTGTTTCCTTCGCCCTTCTGTTATCTGCTACCTCGTCTTTGCAGAAGAGTGCCTTTAACGGCCTCCAGGCCACTACCCAACAAACATATTAAAAAGGCCAGATGCTGGCCACATAGCATGCTGCCATTAGTACTCTGCACTGGTACGCTAGTGGCAAACAGTGATGGGCCTGATCATATAAGTCACACTGGCCAGAATCAGAACCAATGCTTTACCAGTACTAATGTTTGCATCTTGCCATCAAGGATCCATTATAGTGCCAGTAGGTTTACACAATGATGATTTTCTTCTGGCCCAATACATGAAATACACACACATTTGATATTTTACCTTTACAATGCCAGCAGTATACCAGTAATAAAAAAAAATGACCCTGCCCGAAGAAATGACGCATCCTACTGTCTCCCCACAACAAAAAGTTTAAAAGATCGTGCAAGCATTGACCATCATTTTCTTCCTCGTTTAGACCCAACAGTTGAGGATAATGACAGATGGTCTGTGAATGACAGTCAATACTTGCCCGCTTCATGCTGGTTATATACAAAGCTAATACATTAGCAGCATCAAAATACTAAGGCGCCATCTAATAGCAATAGCTCGACATAACGTTCTTATTTAGAAATTAAATATTTCCAAAATGGGAAATGTAGAAAGAATTGTTCTAATTTTAAGTGGGGTTTATTTGTATAATTAATAAACTTAATATTTGGCCGTTTGCTGGATGCACCGCGGTTGTTACGGTTACTATATAAAGGGTTTTCCAATAAGAGGTGTTATTTTGAATAGCCCGCTATTTCGGTAGATGTCACTTTTGAAGCTACCATTTTTTGACATTTGACAAGTAGAAACTACGCCATTAATAAATATGGAACGATACACGCTTCAACAACGCATTGAAATTATTAAAATTCACTATAAAAATGGTGAAAATTTGGCAGAGACGGTTCGTAAAACTCGAACATTTTTGGGTCACCGTGAAGCACCTTGTCGGACCGCAATACAGAAATTGGTGAAAAAATTCGAGCTCTTGGGACAAGTTAGTGATGTGAAGAATAAAACCCGTGCACGTCGCTCAAGAACAGCCGAGAATATTGCTGTTGTAGCCGAAAGTGTTAAAGAAAACCCAGGTTTGTCCATTCCTCGTCGTTCTTTGGAATTAGCCATTCCACAAACGTCATTACACCGTATTTTGCATAAAGATTTGGGTCTTAAGGCTTATAAAGTCCAGTTAACACAAGAACTCAAGCCGGCCGATCATCAACAACGTCGTGTCTTTGCTGATTGGGTCGTTGAAATGCATGAAAATGATCCAGAATTCCATCGAAAAATCATCTTGAGTGATGAGGCCCATTTCCACCTCGGTGGCTTCGTCAACAAGCAAAATTGTCGGATCTGAGGCTCAGAAAATCCAAGAGTTATTGTTGAAAAGTCTCTCTATCCTCTACGTGTGACTGTTTGGTGCGGTTTATGGTCCGGCGGAGTCATTGGACCTTACTTTTTCGAAAATGAGGCTGGAGCAACAGTTACGGTGACTGGATTGCGCTATCGAGAGACGATTAACGATTTTTTATGGCCGGAATTGGATGGTATTGATCTGGACAACGTTTACTTTCAACAAGACGGCGCTACGTGCCACACAAGCAACGAAACCATTGATCTTTTACGGAAAAAGTTTCCGGACCGTGTTATCTCTCGAAGAGGTGATCACAATTGGCCACCGAGATCTTGTGATTTAACACCTTGCGACTTCTTTCTTTGGGGCCACGTGAAAGAGAAGGTCTACGCCAACAGCCCAGCGTCGATTCAAGACCTCAAAGATGGAATTCGTGAGGCTATCGAGGACATAGGGCAGCCACTTTGCGATTTGGTTATGGAAAATTTCATGAAAAGGATATTGTCCTGTAAGCGTGGTCGTGGTGGTCATTTGCCTGATGTTATTTTCCACTATTAACGGCATACCTTCCTCTTTATAATGAAATAAACATCCGATCATTTATATTAAAAAATGGCACTTTTCTTTGAATATCAAAATAACACCTCTTATTGGAAAACCCTATATTTGGCCAATTGCTGGCCAAGCTAAGGATGCCAATACCGGCTTTGTTACGGTTACTAGACATGTGGCAATTGACTGGGTAAGTTAAAGAAGCCACTGTCAGCATTTATCATGGTTACTATATATGTGGCCATTGACTGGCCGAGCTAAGGGTGCCAGTGCCAACATTTAGCCATTAGTGCCAGAGGAAGACCGTATGCTGACCGTTATATACATGTTTTCTGGGTGGGAAATAACCTTGGCAGAATGCACCAAGCTCTTTCGATGTGGTCCGAGTTGCGTTTACGAATAAGAAATCAAAGCTGCTATGCATAGGAACTCCTTCAGAGTTCTTTTAGATTTTCATCTCTAGCGTTCCTTTTTATATTATAGAATTCAGAGTAGGCCTTGACATATTTTTGTAATGGTGTACTTTGAAGACTAAGTCTTACTACATAAATACAGGGTGTCCGAATATTACATCGAAAATTTTTGACTGGGTTTGGTGGATTAAAAAGAGACGATTTATCGAAAAAAAGGTAAGTAAAAAGTTTCTAGTTTTTTTTTACATGCATGACGGAGCAACTCTGCATTTTACGATTCCTGTCAGACTTAAAATTAATTTTATTATAAAGCAATCCTTGCTTCATTTATTTTAACAAAAATGCGCCGTGTTTCTCCGCCACTTCATTTTTTTTGTATCAGTAACGTAAACAACGCGGCATTCAGTGTCTTAAAGAATCTCTATTTTCTCGAAACCGGTTAACTTAACAAAGAAATTGCAAAAAGACAAATTTCTTTTAAATCAAAGTTGCTTTTACGTGTTCGTATCAAATTTGTAAAATGTTGGCCGTGCAAGAAGTTCTGAGCTTTTCAAAAGTAGCATATTCATGAACACTTGTAATACGATTTGCAGATTTGGATGATATTTTAGCATAAGGACCATCCTGATAGCACCCAATAGCATACCAAGCTTGAAGAAGACTCGTTGATTCATTTAGACACAGTAAAGAGATAAACATTTTTTTTTATTAATTTTGAAGCTTTATAACTCTAAAACTAAAAACTTTTTATTACCTTTGTTTTGATATATCGTCTCTATTTAATCCGCCAAACCTACAGTCAAGAGTTTTCGGTGTAAAATTCGGACACCCTGTATTTATAGGACTGTCATTTGTCTCATTATGTAAACATCTTTTTTAAATAAACAAACTTTGAAGTCTGAATTTGCCATGTGTTTGTTTTACACATACAAAAACGAGGTAAAATCAAAATCTGCTCTGAATTCTATAATATAAAAACAGGCTATATTCGCTTAGTTATGCTTTGCTAATCACTAAAGAGACAATCTACAAGAAGATAATCAACAGGGTGAAAAGTAAACAGATTTGCTGGTTAGGTTTGAGTACTAAAAAATGCGGTACTTAGTTACTAGAAATGTAGTACAATATGTTTTTATTTGAACATAAAATTGAAATTCTTCTTTCTGTTTCTTTTCCTAACGTATTTTCTAGCAACAACTAAGAACGAATCCATTAATTTTTTTTGTTCTTAATGAGCTGATATTCCCATTAGTACTAGTCACTCTAAAGAAAACCAACATTATCACAAATGAAAAAAAGGTAAATAAAAAGAAAATCATTAAAACAAGGAAAGAGAGCAAAAATTTACTCCTACGAAAGATCAGGTTCATCAAAAATAGAGCATCAGAAGTAGCCACCACCTTGGAGTTTGCCTTAAATATGCTTTGAATCACAAAAGCCTTAAACCTTACCTAGTAATCTTATAAACATAAACCTTGTACTTTTTTCCGATGTACGAATAACGTTCCTGATTTTCTAGATCTTGGTAGGGTCTTTCAGAAACAATCTTCCTTTTTTTTTCTCAAGATAGTTGCCTTCTCCACCATAACCCCCAGGATAAAGACTACCATTTTCCGAAAACGGGTAAGAGACTTGCCCTTAAGGTTCGGAAACGGGGAAAGACGTAATCACCGCTGTAGCAAAAAACTATTGGTAGGAACGTTCATTCATTCATTGCTTGTAGAGCTTGCACTTAAGTAGAAGAAAGTTAATGTCAGAAAAAGTAAATTAAGCTTTCTATCAGATGTTTATTTACGTCGACTGAACAAAAAGCAAATGGATTAAAAAATTCTGTAAAACATAGAATTTCTAGACTTTTGTACAATTTTAGGACTTTTTTTTCATTTTCAAATTTGACCGAACATTGTAAATCTTTTGTTTTTTAGCAAAAGTTACAAGAAAATGTGTTCTTTTTCACATACCAACATTATTCTAATATAGTTCACAAACATTAAATTACGCTATAGACATCTGCCCCATATGTTTCCAAACGTAGAGTTCTTCTACGTAGTTTGCTTTGTTACAGACTATACTAGTGAAGGATAAGACACAACCAAATATGTTTTGGGTAATGTCTCTCAGACACACCACACTAAAAATAGAATTTTCTCCAAAATGCATCGTTCAGTACCGACCAATTGCTTTTATAGAGAGTAAAACAAAAGAGTTATTATATGATGAGCGAAGATATTTTACAGCTGTCATCTGTGTATGCTTAACTGGGTTTACTAAACTTATTAGAGGTAGTATTAGATTAATATTTTACCAAGATATGTTCAGTATGCATTGTCCAGGGTCAGTTTTGTAAAGCAGCAGTGACACAAAACCAGTATTGGTACATTCCAGTGAATTAAGAATTCATCGGGGACTTTTCTAAAAATAGGGCAAAGGAAAATTTCAACGTTTAATTGCACTCCTCTTTCCTCCAGTATCTAGTTTGCCATCAGGACTAAAGGGTGTGCTATAAAACTTCCTTCAGTATCCAACAATTAGAATTTTGAAGTTGTATGACTAAAAGCCAACAGATCGTGTTTTAGGCAAGTCTATTTTTGGATTTCATCTGCAATTTATTTCCTATGGAATTTTACAAATTCATTGCGTTTTTCTTTATGCTTTAAACCGAAAACGTGGGGTCAAATATTATTATTGCTTGTTACCTTCCAGCCAATGCACATGACATAATGCGACATCGTCGGTTACTCTTAGATTTTAGTATGCAATGAAATAGACTGACTGTAGAATCACTTGATCTTTTATAAAGTTTCTAATAAATACTTCTACATGGCATGTTTACATTTTAGTCATCCGAGAAAACCAAGGCCTAGCAAATAGGTTTTCATAGCTAGTCCCTTCACGACAGCCTCCTATATCCTTGAATTCTGTCTGAACCTACCTGACTACTGTCAGGGAAAGGAGGATATCAATCCAAATAAGAGGTCTCAACTCCTCCCCTTAGCTCATTATATCCTTCATATTCTTCTGGACAGTGGAAAATAGTTCCTTTAACTTCCTCACATTTAGAGCATGTTGGGTTGTCTTCTAGACCTATTAGAGACGGCTGTTATCTCTTAGTCAGTTCATCTTTGATAAGTTGAACCAGGTTGTATTGTCTTTTCTCTGGTAATAGCTATTGCGTGAATGAGTTGACTACTATGTTCATGTCATTCTCGAAGAAAGCCATTCTATTGGATTTCATTTTTTCGTAGCGCAGATTAAAGCTTTTTACAGTACATGTATTAAATTGATTTTGCAGGAATATTATTATTTGAAAAAACGCCTTGAAAGTAATTATCAAAACTGTGACGCTTTAAATCGCAAAAGCGTGACGTCATTGAAGCATAAAAAATTTTACTTAAAATTTAAAATCTGTTGATTGACGTATTGCTTTTTTATATGTAGAAACCCATGTCAAAAGCAAGTTTGAAGGTTTTTGACCAGTTAGAATTCCGTTTTTAATCTAATTATTTTGCAAAAGGTTATAACCTTTTCTAGTACCTATTTGTAGTAATGTGCTTTAAAAGTGGTTGCCATTTTTTATGTTTTAATGATAAATGTTCCTAGTTAGAAACTGTTAACGTCTATTCTTTCAACTGTGGTTTAGCTAATAAATTAATAATACGAATCCCTTCATTTGTCCAATTTGCATTTAGTCATACAAATGCAAAAGTTATAAAGGGTTTATCCGAGTTGAAGTGCCCTTGTCCGTCCAAAACTCTAAAGTGTCAGGGCAAGAATACTAAATTAGACTTCTGGTCACGACCCTTTCCATCTTCCGATGAAGGATGATGAAAATTTTAGTGCACTTAACATTTAATATGGGGAATCCCGAAATTGTTTCCATTTTTTATGTCGCGCATTCAGTTTAGGGCCATAACTCGCGAATTCGTATCTCTTTCCTCGAGAAAGTTTTCGGTTAGAAATTTTGATGTATGTGCACGTTGTGCCATGCTCCCGGCAGCGTTTGTGGTAGCGGTGGCGCGGTGGTCGAAGACGAAGGGAGAATTATGACTGGATTAAATATGTATACGGATGTTTTACATCGAGGGATCCTATTTCCTAGCGAGTAATTAATGTGCCAACCGATGCAGCTGGAAGCGGACACTCACTTAATAGCACATAATTTGAAATTTCTCTATTAAATTTCGCAATAAAACTGTTTCAAGTGCATGAATGTTGCATAAGCTCTGAGAACACTGAATGCATAATATTTTAGCAAGTTAAAGTTAGAAATGGCTGGTTGTCCCGGGTAGAAGAGCTCTAACATAGTTTTCCATATGTTGTCTCACTTTAATGTTCTAGTAATTAGTTTCAACGGAACACATATTATAACAATGTTTCTGAATTACGCAAATTTATAACGACGTCAAGAAGCGGCCAAAATACTCTAGCAACGCGCATTAACGTTCTGCTATTCATTCCATTATACCTACAGAATACCTTCAAATGCATTCATTTGTAGCAAAATAGTTATAAACTAAGTTAAAGTTAACAGGGCTTCGCAAGCCAAGTTGAAAAAGAGTTTCCATCAAAAGTTGGCGCTCAGCTAATATTCCCTCTGGGTTCAAGTTACAACAAGTATTTTGCAAACTTTGATAGCCACATAAATATTGATATCGGTGATTCCACAGATCACGCCTGAAATCAAACGCAACGCTCCGAGGTGCACACCGACAGTTTGCATTGAAATATGGCGCCATAAATTTAATGCTTCTGCTTCTCAAAGTTTTCTTACAAAAATGATGTCTTATTCCACTTGAGACCCCGCCCGAATTTTCCTTTATTTTCAGTGGAAACTCCGATATCCCGCAACTAACGTTAACTTTCTTTATTATTTTCCTTCGCGTACTAACTGTCAACTAGTTTTTTTCTGCAAACACACAAATAGAAACATGAAAGAGGTGGGTAAAAAAGCTTTCCGTTAGTGAACACGCACGCACACAATCTAAAAATAATTATGAGGAACTCTGAGAATTAAAACATTTTTTTAGGAAGAACGTTGTAGCTGGACTGGGGAATACGCGATTTACCTTTCCGGCAGGGATGTTCAGTACATTTTTTTTTCTAAAAGCCATGAATAAAACATGCTAAAATCAAAGGTATAGTTAATTGGGTTTTATTAGCGGCTCTTTGGACCTTGAGGGTTAGAACTCGCTGTATAATTAGCCTGCGTCGACCTCTCATTTCTATAAATGCATATTTCATTTCACTTCGTACAGAATTTTTTTGAGATATTTTTTTAACTAAATTTTTACCCATAAAGTTAAAATCCTACCAACCGCCATTAGCAAACGAAAAAAGCTTTCCATTTCAGATTATTAGCGAAAATGTACTTCCAACAGTATTTTTGTTAAAAAATGTGCGTAAAAACATGGTTTTTTACGTAAACAGGGTATATTGTAACTTCTGAAAATTCCCATATGCACTGTAAAAATTGTAAATTATAGCTTCATATCTCTGTCCTCTCGGGGAACGCAAGCGCTTGCTTCGAAGAGGAACTTCTTGTTCTGGAACACGCACTTGGAGAGCGTTTTATAAAGTTTTTGCATGAAATCTCAGTGTGAACAGAAGAACAGCTCCAATAAACATTATTTATGTGTGGAATTGAGATTTTTATAATTATGTTTCTAAAAGCGAAATTTATTAGATTTATGATCTAACTTACTAAATGATGGGTAAACTTGGGTTAAAATTTACTTTATTGAAAACGATACTTTATGGGTTTTTAAAAAATGTGCGGTTGAGTGCTGGAACGAGAGGTCAAGTGTATATCCCTTCGGAAATTTATGTTGAAAATAAAGTCCGATGAGTACGGAACTTCGAACGTGAGAAGTTTTAATGTAAAATGTGTTGGCTATTGCGAATATTGTTTAAGTAGAGACTGTGATAGTGATTTTAAAAGACGCAATGCAAAATGAACAAGAAGATAAGCGGTAAAAATGTTGGGAAATCCAGTTTTTGATACCCACAGCATACCATGTGCTTCACAGAAAACTTCCTGATTCAAACATTTTGTGTTAATGAAAAAGTCATAGTTACAGTTTATCTCACTTTTCTTTACGCACCCTTACATATTGAGTTTATTATTAACTTATAACACAATCCTCTAAAGAAAACATTTTTATACTTACACAACAAACTTTTGAACAGACATTTGTGTAAAGAATGTGTTACGCCCTTCAAGAAATAGAAATAATTTGGCAGGACAACTTTTGTTAGCATTTTTTTATTGTTTTCGTAAGATACTCTGGTTGATTTCAGTTGTTACAACATTCTAACTATTTGGTATTTTGATCCTTTATCTATCTCTATCAATCAAGAAGCTCTACATTCTCTGAGGTCTAGAATCTTTCGTGGCTGCATGAATTTTATTCCTTTCCGTATCATCTTTTTTCAATCTTTCAGTTCTTGTTAATGCTTCTGGTAGAAATTAAGTTTTTCTTATAATTGTCCTTTAGGAAGACTTTAAATTGTCTTTGTTTCAGAGTTTTTATTTTTATTTCATACGAAATTTCACGGTTTGGTTTTAGGTTCTCCTGGGAATTATCACTTGTGGTTTTCACAAGATTATTTGCAATCTGGTTTACTTCATTCTCGTTACATCTAAGTACACATACTGTGTCTATTCGCTGTGCAATTATATTGATGGCTAGTTGAGTACGTTGAGATCGAAGGTGTAGATTACCTTGTGAAGGTTATGTGCTGGTAGGGAGATCTGTGCATTCATGATGATTCAAGAAACTCTCAGTCATGCTACTTTTTAAGTCAATTTTGTTGCTCGAAAACAGTTTATGAACGAAATGCTGCATATTGTTCCATTATAAATTTTCACAAGATTTGAACAATTTATGTGCCTAGATGGACTCATTTATAATAAACTCAGACTTGATTCCTCTCTTTTTTTGCTTTCCTTTTTCAATATTTTTCGATATATAGACACTGTCTGTAAAGTTTACATTCAAAGTATGATACGAAACTTGGCAATACAAAACAGACGAATCGTATTTTATAAGTGTTTCTGTCTGCTTTGATAGTCAAGATATCTTTGACCATCTTGCTTTATTTGGTTTGGGTTAGAAAAAGGATTTTCCATCATTTTCGATAAAGAAACCGCCAGTGTCTAGATCCCATTACATTCATCAATTAAGCTGACTACTAATGAAACCGAAAGATAATTTGGTCGGAAGATATGTTGACAGTATAGTTTGATGCTTTGTTTACGTTAAATATGTATAAGACAAGAATCTAGTTCAATTTTTGGACACAAGCACTAAGTCAAATTTTGACTATCAATGACATAACTGAAGATCTAGGACCAAAAGGTAAGATTTTATAGAAATCCCTCCTTAGCTGGATCTAGCGTTCTAATACATTTCTGCAATGGCAATTGTTACGCGTCAAAAAGATCCTAAACAGCTAACTTATGACGAAGATAGAATAAATTTGTACAAACATTTCGGCTGCAAATTATCACACGTGATGTCTGTGGGCAAAATAACAAATAAGAAACCATAAATAAAACGCAAAATAAATTAAAATAAATAAGAAAATGGCAGACTTTGATCTCCACAAACAATAAATGACACATCTAGTGTGTCCCCAGATTGACTTCACTATAGGTATAATTGATCAAAAATTTTTGAACCTCATTTTGATGTTTTGGGATACCGCCCTGCTTGGTCTGAAAAGAAGATACTGTTTTAGTCACAATGATCCGACATTTGTGAAATTTTGCATATAGTCATAATTTCATTTTCTGAACAACTTTCCTCAATATCGTTTGACCGAAATGGCACTTTGCTTCAATATAAAATGATTTTTTTCTCTATTGTCATGACCGTCTTGAATTTTAAAAACTAAACATGTGCTTGAAATTTTTTCTAGAACAAGCAGGGCGGTATCTCAAAACATCAAAACAAGATTCAAAAATTTTTGATCAATTATATCTATAGTGAAGTCAATCCGGGGACACACTGCATATTCGAAAATAGATAGGTTAAATCAAAATATGTACACATAAATTAAATTCTAATTTACTTAACGTGAGTA
Organism: Ignelater luminosus; assembly: GCA_011009095.1. Classification (NCBI taxonomy): domain Eukaryota; kingdom Metazoa; phylum Arthropoda; class Insecta; order Coleoptera; family Elateridae; genus Ignelater; species Ignelater luminosus. The sequence goes on along the minus strand of VTPC01007007.1, from coordinate 28,943 downwards.
TGCTAATCGAATATTTATTGCTGCAGTTGTGACGAAGCCAAAATACGTTTAATTGACAATGAAGAATAAACAAGGATTAAGTGAAATAAGTTTACGCAAGCTAAAAAGTAGCTACGATAAACACTGATAAATCAATTTATCAATTCTAAATTTTTCAGACCCGGACCTGTACGCACCCGTAGTATTTAGCGTACAGTCTACAGATGTAATAAACTGAATACAAGTTATTGTACCAAAACAAAGTAAGTACCAAATAAAAGTTTTAATAATAAATAATCAAAAGCTCAGTTTACATTTGGGTCTCTGACTCTGGATACTCTGCATTCTGTCAATTCATAAAGAAAAGATGAAAGATCAAATGTAACTTGCAAGGCAGTACAAACACAATAGACAAGTTTGCTATGTAATAAGCTTATACTTGAAGTATGAGATTTCTAACTCGAAATGAGGATTGAGAACATATACATAGTCACTAAGGATATGAACCCTAAGTCCTTAATGACTTTAAACTTAAACTTATTTGCAAGAACCTTGTGTATAGCTCATTTATTGGAAATCGATAAGTCAGAACTCTACAAATGTATCAGTGATATTGAGTAAACAAATTACTTTTCAAAAACAAATATTTTCATTAAGGGTAACTAAGTGCAAAAGTAGATAGGTAAGTTCTACCCCAAGCAATCTTTTAATTACCAATAGTAATGCTAAATTCAGGCTATCTAAATAAATATCAAAATTAACTAAAAGCATATTGTTTACAATATTAGCTAATCATCGATGTTACTCGATTGATTACTGAGCAATCATGCCAACTAGTCACTACAGGTTAATCTATTGAATTAAGTTCTTTCAATGACAGGTGCATCAACTGAACACGCAGAAACCTAGAAAGCGACAGCCTGAGCTTGATAGTGGAGTGGCGTGATTTAACATTAGCAACCACCAGCAGCATACTTGAGACTCTTATTCTTTCTAGCAGGTGCAATTCAAGCGGCGTAGAATGTAAATCAACTCCAGGCGAGTAAATGAAAGTTTGAGAAGTAAGGAAGAAAAAAAAAGGAAAGCCTAAGAAGAATGTACCTATAAATTAACTTGTGGGTTTTTCTGGCAAAATCTAAAAAATCTGCCTTGGACAGTGAACGGCTTGATGAATAAAACGTGTAAAACCGAATCACACGACCAGGTGAAAACACTAATATCTTACGCCAACCAAATGAATCTCCTACCAAAAGCCCAAAATATGATCCCGGATGACTTCTACATTATCTTTAATGAATAAGAAGTTGGAGCCAGAGCTTACACGGAAAATGGAAATGTTGAAGAAAAAAGATAACAACAGTGGTTTCTGTTATCCAATTTTGAAAAAGTTAGAAAATATAACTAGCTCTATCTAAGAAAAAAGTAGTAATCAACAAACGCCTGACGTATAGGCAACAAACTATACAATTGGATAGGCTAAGAATAACCCAATAGTAAACAAATCTCAAATATGAGGATAAAAAAAGACGAAGAATAATTAAATAGTAAGCTGATATTAATTATAAAGCTAAAAAGGCATCACAAGTGAAATGAATTTTGTTCCCCCTTTCGAGATTCAGATTAATGAATGCTAATTGTAGAATCTATCTCATTCTCTTTTGCGTAAAGTCTATTAATTGATAGAAGATAAAATGATAGATGATGACCTTGTTGAATTTAAGCTGAATTTCTTTGTGTTCTTTATGCTTCTATAGTCTCTCAATGGTTCACAACGTCGGAGTGGCTTTCAAATCTTACTTCAAACACCCTCTGTTTTATTTATTTTTTAAATCAAGAATCTTACCATTATCTAGCAAGTAAATGACTAGATTAAAGCATTCACATCTAAAATGATAATGTAGTTTCAAATGTATAGAAATTTTGCTATAAAGAAAAACTTAAAAGATCTGTAATGTAGATAACACGACAATATACAGTGTGATGGGCTGACTGCAAAAATGATCTCACGGTATAAATAACGTGGATCCAAATTCTTTAATACTTTTTCTTTTACCTTCTTCTCTTTTATCAACAAAATTTGACAAGTTACCTGATCAACTAAGTCATCACCACGTCCTAGAGTTATTCAGGATTGTTTGTACTTCTCAATCCAGATTAGTATCTTCTTTTGCATTCTCCTGGTTTTTAAATACAAGATGCCTTATAGCATAAACCTCTGTCTAATTGTTGATTGGTTTGGATATAATAACTTTTTCTGTATTATGAACATCTATGAGATTGTTCACTTGTTTATTTGAAGCAGTTTATTTTGTGGCATGAATATCCGTTTATTTATCCAATTTAGTTATTCATTTAAAATAATCTCCTTTATATTATGAACTCTGGTTCTTATTTTTTTGCTCTAGTTGCTTGTTTCTTTAGATCACAGACCTCTTGATGTAATATTGTTCTCTTGTATTGGCAGTTGGTAGTTCTCTGGCCTCATATGGTTTGCCAACAAATTCTGTAAATTTACTGTTTCTAGCAAACTTAATATCGCACATAAATTTTGTTATCTGTTGACAGTTACTCACCAAAGTTTCAGCCATTTTGGAGGCGCAGTTTTTATGTAACACTCGTTTGCGTGAGTTGATGTGAGTTTTTTTGTGAAAATGGACAAAATCGAGTATCGAGCTGTCATTAAATATTTGTTTTTGAAAGGCAATACGCCTTCGCAAATAAAAGATGAGTTGGATTCTGTGTATGGGGACTCTGCACCATCATTTACAACAGTGGAATTTTGGGCTGCTGAATTTAAACGTGGCCGTAAGAGCTTGGGAGACGATGAACGTTCGGGACGTCCAAAAACTGCAACTACCGACGAAAACATCGCCAAAGTTCACCAAATGGTGCTAGACGACCGCCGATTTAAAGTGAGAGAGATAGCAGAGGTTATGAACATGTCAAAAGAACGTGTTTGTCACATATTAAATCAACATTTAGGCATGAGAAAGCTGTCCGCGCGTTGGGTGCCGCGTTTGCTCACGTTAGACCAAAAACGTGTTCGAATGAATATTTCCAACGCTCTTTTGGCGCAGTTTAGGCGAAATAAATCCGAGTTTTGGCGCCGATTAATTACTGTAGATGAAACTTGGATACACCATTACACGCCCGAAACAAAAATACAGTCCAAACAGTGGACTGCAAAGGGGGGAACCGGTTCCAAAAAAAGCAAAAACTGTTTTTTCGGCTGGGAAAGTGATGGCGACTGTTTTTTGGGATAGTCATGGAGTTATTTTAATCGATTATCTTTAAAAAGGAAAAACCATTACAGAAGCATACTATGCATCATTACTTGACAAGCTGAAGGCAGAACTTGCGAAAAAACGGCCACATTTGCAGAAAAAGAAAATCCTGTTTCACCAAGACAACGCACCGTCTCACACCTCAGCGGTTGCCATGGCGAAAATCCACGAATTACGGTTTGAACTGCTTGACCATCCGCCTTACTCACCAGATCTAGCCCCAAGCGACTTCTTTTTGTTCCCTCATCTAAAAATTGCGCTCGGAGGACAAAGATTTTCGTCAAATGAAGAGGCAATCACCTTCGTGAACAATTATTTTGTAGAGAAAAATGCCGAGTACTATTTGGACGGGTTACAGAGATGGGAGCATGGCTGGGAGAAGTGTGTAGAGTTACAAGGAGACTATGTTAAAAAATAAAAAAAAATTTTCAGAAAAAATGTCTTGTATCTTTGTTAGGTCGGAAACTTTTCAGCCACCCTCGTATTACTCGTTTTTGTAATTTCTATGGTCACTTTTTGTTTATCTACTACCGCCATTTCCTTCTTATCCGTTTGTTATTTATTTTTCTTACTTCCTGGCACCATTTTGTTTGTAAATGTGCAACAATTTTAAGAAAGATGATAAAATAACAAGATTAATTAATTGAGGTATTTTAGATAAAATTGGATAAAATTAGGTTAGTTTCTAACAAAATGCAAATTTAATTAATTAGATTAAGTCAAAATTGCTTTACTTACGCCAATTCAATTTAAATGGGGTTACGTTGGCTATAATTAAGTATTTTGTGCTATTTTAGACTAAAAGTAAGATTAAAAAGCTAAAATTGATTTTATTTAGTTTTTTTTTTGTCACAAAATGAGCTGATGTTGAATAAAACACACAAACTGTATGGACAATTGCGCCAATTTTAACAATTCAAATGACCAAAATAAACTGGAATGGAAATATTTATTATCTGGTCTGAACCCGCAATAAATTCTCAATATCTTACTAATTGAGTGACAGAATTTATTATTGGAGATGCTAAATGTTTCCAATCGTAAAGTCTGCGCGTTAAATTAATTTTATATGTGACTGCAAAAAGTCAAATATTCCGACAAAATAATATATCCTGTTCAAAATTCCTAAAAAATTATTAGCATAAATGTACTTTATTTTATTAAAGAATGAGAAACTCAATCTTTTTTTTATTAAAATTGCTGTAAAATTAAATTCACACTTCTTATAGGATTTTTAGGATCTTTTGGTTTAAACTAGTAAACTCCTGCAAATTTCAGTAAGTAATGTTAACATATTTATGTTTTCACTGCATGAGTTATTAGACCTTTAAACAATGTGTTATTCCCTGTTCAGAAAAATTTGAGTTTCATGCATTGAAAGAAACTATTAGAAAAAATTAATTTTCATCAGGGTATTAAACTTCAATCCTACATAATATTGTCTCCCCACAATAAAGTTTCAAAAATTCCTGCGAGCATCCACTATCATACCTCAAGACAACTGTTTCGTCCTTGTTTGGACTCATCGAGTAGAGGATAATGAAAGTCTGCTTATTTACAAATCCACTACAACATTAGTAGAGTGAAAATATTAAGACTCCATCTAGTAATAGGAATGCCAAAAATTAGAACAAATGACACGAGAAGTCGTTCTTAAGGAGTATCGCAACACAAAAATCGTAATTTATTTTTTAACATATCTTTGCAGGTCATTGAAATGGAATTCCAATGGTCTAAGTCCCGCTTTGATATCTGGAATAGTTATGTAAACATTGCTGTTTAAAGATTTGAGTGTGACGTCAAGGTGGCAGACAGCCGTGTTGTGGCTATCTGCAGCATTATATTACGTAATCTCGGTTTCCTTATGGTATCAGATAAACTTCCGAGAAATTACCTACGAATATAAATACCTGAAAACTTGAATTTCAGACAAACTTGTTTTTTGTGTTATCCCCTTTAGATTAAAAATTTTCAAATAGGAAAATTATGAACCTTTAATATAAAATAAAAGGTTATTGAACCAATAAACCCCACCATAAGTTAAAACAACTTTTATTTTATATAAGGTTGACAGTTTTCCTATTTGGGAATTTTTAATTTATTGCTGTGTGAGGTTTAGCAATTACTTATCTTAGATTTTTGTTGTAGTTGTTATCTGAAAAACCAAAACAAAACAAGTAACTGAATACATTGAAGCAAACGACGTAGTTATTAGTATTTTCCTAATCTAAATTTTTTAATGTATTCTTTTTGTTACAGGTTTTAACCCATGCATAAGGCTACCAACTGGACTAATCTGGGACACTGTTAAATTTAAAACGTTGTATGTAACAATAAAACGTATTGTTGATTTCAGAGATATAATCAAATGTAAAATGTTAATAAATTAACATTATTTCTGAGTAATTATGAACCTGAGAATGCTAGCAACGTAATGACAGTTACTACTTGCATTACAGATAAATCTTGCTAGCAAGGCCTGACATATGAATTTGAGCTGGAATTATTTATGCATTTTATAATTAGTTAGTGCAATAATGAACTGTAAGTAAAACAACAAAATAAAATTTTAACAATGTCTGTTAATTAAAATCATTGTTTAATATTTGAATCCAAATCAAACATCAGGCACACAAAATTTTATGCAAATAATTTAATTATTTAACTATGCGGACGTTTTTGCTACATGACAATACATAAAGCTTTAGGTATCCACGCGAGAATTAAAAATATTTTATCATTAATTTAGTGATGTAATCGTAGAACAAAAAAGTGTATTAATAAATCATAACGAGATACGTATGTTTTATAATAAATAATAATACATGCAAACACACACGTACGTAATTTACAAGAGCAAGAAATAAATGTGAAATATAGGACACGAAAGCTTTTATCTTTAGGTATTTGTTCGGGTATGAGAAATATGACATTTGTCGAGAATGGATAGCTAGTGCTTTGCAGAATTCTTTGCTTTTTAAAAAATTGCCATTGTAAGTTTTGATGATAAAGCATTATATCAACGCTAATTTAGATGATAAATTTGGTTGAAGTTCGCGACCAGCAACAACTCCTCGGATGGGAAACGAGAGAAAGTAAAGAAGGTCTTCATCTCAATTTTATCAGAGAAAGCTCAGGGCTGACTTAGAAAAACGCCTAAATGTGAAGTAATAATTCTTTTAGGAGCCGTTTCGATATATAACAACACTTCGATAATCTTAATTATGTAATAAATCCAAAAATTTGACAAGCGGAGCTTGTGTTCAGTCCCAATCACACATCTCCAATAAATCAGCGTTTGCGGAGACGGATGATCTCGTTCTACGTCCTAATTTCGCGGTTTTGATGAGCTTCCGATATTCTCTTTAAAACCTTTCATAAATTACCATCTACCGTATAAGCGCATCTGCCAGCCGCATTCTCAGTCATCATTTCACTACCAGTGCATCCATCAACAAGTCTATACTTCACCGACCGACCCAGTAAATTGCCAATTTATTATCACAGCTTAATACGGATTTAAAAATGAATTTTTAATAAAATTTAATCTGGATTTGCTGCCTTGAATATCGTGCCGTAGTGCAGCTATATTAACGTGCTAGATATATGAGAAATATTGTTGGAATTTCTATTTTGCTGCACTCTCTCATACGATGCAGTTTCACCTCTGAGTAAATGAAAATGCCGCTAGAATGCGCATTGTTATTAAGAGGCTTCACCTACGATGATATTTCGCTGAACTGACAGATTATGTTAGATTATGTAAGACATAAAACCCACGGTAGCTTGACTATTACATTACTTTACCGAGGTGAACATTTGCCTTTATACGCGATGAAATACGACGTGTAAAATTTTATCACTCGATCTCGTCGTGGAACGACTACTTTGAATATTCTGGTAGTTATTAATATTTAATTTGGCGCATCGATTCTTGATCAAATTAGAAACGAACTTGCCAGTTTCTTTTATTATCTGAAGCCATTTGAAACAACTGTGGAAGCACTAAAAGTATTTTGCTGTGGTTACGAGAAATTGTAAGGGTCGTTTTGGTCATTTAAAAGTGTAAAATTTGCTTTTCCCAAATGTTTTATAGCTTTCGACAAAAAAAAAGTTTTGCTGAGCTTTTCAAATGTGATAATGTCTTGCAGTTTCTGTTTTATACAAATAAAATATTTTTTATTACATTTGAAGCAATAAAAGTATGAAAATTATTGTAAGCCCACAATAAAGTAAACAAATATTTACTAAAATGCATTGTTTTAAGGTAATATGTAATTATTTATAAAAATTGAAGATACTTATGATTTTAGACTACACTAATATTAATCTTTCTACCTTTCCTTGTTGTGACATAGCCATAGCAGTAAACTGCTAGACATAAACTTCATTTATACTTTAATCTAGGATTGCTCGCTATATAAAATTTTTTTTCACATTACTCTTTATTCTGTAATGATGTAACAACCTTTTTAGTATTACACTCACAATTTTTCTAGCTGGCTTTTAAGTTTCCTGCTGTATATTCTTGGCAGTGAATCTTAATTTCTTTCTTGACTTTTCTCAGCGTTTGGGTTTTGGAAATCTGATATTTTGATGATGGTTATAACATAATGGAATTTATGTATATGCAGGTCATACTAGCAAATTATTTTTAGAACGCGCTAGACACAGATACTGATACAGTTTGCATAAATAATGCAAGAGTTACACTTGTGCTCTGGTTAACAAACAATTTGATTACTATAGAAGGATTAATGTATTTTATCAGACTCAGACTAATTATCATGATCTCACTCGAACCGGTACGGTTTGGCTAGCAAGTTTGTTATTTAGTTGTTTTTCACTTTTATTTCATGTCAATAACTTATAATTCAATTCGTTGCTTAAGGGTTGTGTTTAGTACCTTGAGAAAAATATTTCCAAGTCTTCCTTGAAGCTTTAGAATAGATAATCAGTTAAACAGTAAACGCCGAATGATACGAAAAGAGCAGCAGGTAGAACTGAAATATAAGTGAACAAAAGAAGTAAATTGTAACGGTCACTTTTAGCTACCGCTGCATGTGGTTGGGCGATCTGTACTTTCAGTGTCCTTTTATTTTTTCTATAGTTTTTTCTAGTTTAGAGAGATAATTGAGGTTGATGAATTCACATTGAGGGATTAAATTAATCGTATTGTGGTTTTTGTTTGACTGTTTTGTGAATCTTTTGGGGTTCTAGTTTTAGGGTATTTGAACAGCTCTAAGCAGGATAATTTCTGTTGATTGGGTTACTCTTAGGATTTGGTTAGTAGAAAGATTGAGTTAGAAATTTTCAGTAATTTTGTGACGCTTTTGTTTATTTATTATTCTAAACTCTGGTGTAGGTAGTTAATTTAGTAAACCGATGTTGAGATTGAGGTTAACTATCAAATCCCTCCTAGTCTTTGCTGGTTGGATTCTGGACAAGTTTGTTCTAATAGAAATTGATTTGAGCATTTAAAATTTTTATGCGGAACTTAAAGGAAATGGTTCGGATTGGTTGAGAGAGTCATTACGAGTTGTGGAACTTTTTTTCCGGAGAGAAGACGGTCTGTGTCCAGCGCTTCACGCGGTTCTAGTGGTGGCAAGATCGGTGATATTGTATGAAAAACCCTAAATATTGGGGAAAGCTATTTCCTATTTGATTTTCTTGCGGATGTTGATAGGGTTCTCGTGGAGGCGGTTTGGAACCGAAGTTAAACCAGATGGAAATTCTTCCGTGGTTTCTTTGAAGAATGAAGATAAACTAACTTCTTCGCTACTTATCTTCGTCTGGTCAAATTTAATTAGACGCTCACCGCACTTGTTCTGGTAGCATCCAGACGTCCCTCCAATTTCTGAAAGAATTTCGTCAAGGTATTGTATCTATCACAAGACATAATAGCAGGAATAATTGGCCGACAATAAGCAAGATCACTTCATCATAGCATTTCCATAGGTTCGCAACTTTTAGAACTCCAAATGTGAGTAACAGTCCAATATAAATTTCATTTTCAAGTCTAGTTGTGAGACTAACTTGTTTTATTTTATCTGGGTTTTCAGCATTCCATTTGTCAAAGGCGTTTGTGGCTTTTCGATTAGTTTCACGCACGGTAATATCCAACATATAGAAAGAATCCTGAACTATAACGTGTCAATCCAGGGGAGTTTCTAAGTATATTTGCTTGAGATATCCTTAACTTTCTATTTAACGGTGATTTTGACCACGTCGTGCAATCTCTAGATAAATAGCATCATTACGAACCTTCTCTGAATCTTCTTCTTTGAAATTATCAGTACTGCGAATTTCGCCAGGTTCTTCATCTTCAGATAATACCTGAAATCAGGCTCTATATCGGTCACTTTATCTTTCTGTATTATTGTTTCCATTTCTAGATCATCTAATAACATCAATATTACTTCCTCTGTGAGATTTTTTGTCGCGAATATTGAAGATGTTTAATTTATTATTCATTTTTTTGAAAAACACAACAGCAACACTTCACATAGCGCTCATTGAAATAGAACTGCGTTCCTGGATAATAAAGGCAATTCAGGTACCCCAGAAAATAAACTAGGAATCCCCTAAGTAGAATGAAAATTCTCTAGACAAAATGCACAAACAAATCTTGGTATCTTTAAACTACAAAGTGATTCAAAAATGACAAAAGAAACAATAATTGATAGTTACCAAGAACACTGATATCCAGAAAAATTTATTTTCCAAAATAACTGCAAAAGCCTTTTGTACCCCACTAAGTAGGATAAGGGTTAAGAACTTGCTAGATATGCAAAACCGTTAACGTTACTAACAAAATCATCTATTTCGTGGCATGAGGTAAAATACAGCAAGATGCATTTGAATGTTTAAAATTGGAATTAAGCAAAGGAGCAGTGTTAGCACTTTTTGATTCAAAGCTAGAGATCAAATTGCATACTGATTCCAGCAAAGATGGGCTTGCAAAGTTGGAAAACAGTGTCTTATATGAGTCAACAAACTTCCAAATGTGAAGCAAATTATCATAGTTAAGTACAAACTGAAAACTCTGGCAATTGTTGTCACTACGAGAAACTTCACAAACTGTTTGTACGAATGGAAGTTTATATCGTGACAGATTACGGTTTACGGTTTACTTGCCTTGTTGGAAGAAAAGAGATTTGTTTCTCACGATTGAGCAATGGTGGCTAGAGCTCCCAAACCATGGCTTTGACATAGTTTATCGTGCTTGAACACAAATGAAGCATGCGATCGCTCTCAGTAGAAAGCTTTAGCAGTTAACCTCATAAAAGAATCAAATTGGTTGCAACATTTGCAGTAACAAAATGATGAATGTTTAAGAGTAAAGAGAAATATAGATGAAGAAACGGCAGAATATTGCCACAAAATGATAAATGGTAAAGTCTGCAAGATGGTGAATGATAACAAAATGAAATTAATAATTCCAAAACATGATTGTTCAACAGTATCATGATGAGACGGGACGTACAACTGGTAGAAAGTGAACAAAATACTACAAGTTGGTAGTCGCCATCTAAAGATAAAGATGGGAATTAAATAGTACTAAATTGATTTGTTTGCGTTTCTGTATACTAGTTGGGTATTTATTTTGGGCCCGGTAAAAAACATTGCATACAGTATCGGTTCAACCCTGTTTACACCCGACTTAAAAAATTGATCAACCATTTCATTCATTGTATTTTATGTCGTCCCATTTTGTAAATCATCAAACGACAACTTTTATGTTTTAATATTTTACAGTTGATGCTTTTACCAAGTTTACATGAATAGCCCGCAATTAGATGATTTTAAAGAGATTCTATAGAAACCCAGTAGGGTGATCAAATTGTTCTAGTCAAAAAGTAGACAAAGTAATTAAGATGTGGCACAAATAAACACTTCTATTTATTCGATCGATGTGATTCAAGAATACATATCATAATATCGAAACAAAAAAAATATGAAGTTATTAAGTATGTGAAACAAAGTATGATACTTATGCAAGGCAATAAACTATAAAAAAGAATTATGGTACTTAGTTTGACAAAACCTTCTGCCTGCAATTTGGCATTGCAAAGAAAAAATTTTTGGAGAGGTATTAAAGACTTAAAATATCAGTGTCGAACTGGCTCGTCAAACTAAGAGTCTAGAGACTCTAGGACCAAACCAGACTGGGGGTTAAGGAAGACTAGAATTTAAAATCCCAACCTCGCCAGGTCAGGAAATAAGTAACTCAATGTTATGTCATCACATAGGGGCCAAAATATCTTCAGACACCTGGGCCAAATTGGGCCAGTCTGAGTTCTGATTGCTCGTTTTAAAGTCTTAAAATGAAACCAAAAACAAACGATTGATCTTGCCCAGAACGACTAAAGATATTCTAGATTGTTCTTGACATAAGATATTAGATCGTGATGTATCGATAAGACAGTGATGAAGGGAGTATTTTTGGTTTTCGAAGCAAGTAAAAACAATAAATAATAGCAAGAAAAGAAATTAAATCTACTTTACTTGAGAAAGTGGACACAGCAAAATAGTCACCTAAAAGCGGATATGATTTCTAAAAAATGTACATGTCCAGAAAAAAATAGGAACATTGCTAGTAAGAATAATTACAGATAGAAAACATGATTGCTTCTTTAGGCAAATACTGGACATGTAAAAAACGAAATAGCTCCGCCTGCATCATCTAGCTGGATCTTACAAGACAAATACCTGAAATACACTAAAACTGCAAACTTTATTAATTTATTATAGTGAAGCGAATTATTTTATTTAATTTCTTTCTTTACTGTCGTATCTAGAATTTTATGCAAATTTAGAAAATGTCTTTAAAATACTAGAGCGCCATTTAAAAATTAAAATTTGATATCAGTTACGTGGAACTGAACAATTGAATTAATTTTTTTCCTGTCAGAATGTAGATAAGATAGTCTAATATACCCCCCCAAAGATTATTATTCCGCTAATTCCATCGATATTGCTACAATAAGACTGTTTCCAGACTTTGGGCTAACCCTGTATATCAAATCGACTAAAAAACTCAGAATTGTTCTAAACAACTTTTATTAATGTAATCTAAAAGATGCTACTTTCACAATTTAATAATATTTCTTCATTGTAGTTTTTATCTCGTTTTTTATTTAGCTTACCAATCATTATAAAGGGATTACTATAAATTATGCAATTGCTAGACTTATTCTAAAAAAAAAATATTTTAGTAATTAATTTAATAGGTAGGAAGAGAGCGACCTAGACTTATTCTGTTATTGAACATAATTTACTGTTGCATTTCTTTCTTTGTTCTTACCTTATTACTCTTATATTTAATTAGATTGAAATTAAAATTTTTAAGTAGCCTAACACATTTTTTATTATAACGCTGGAAATTTTGTTTGGACAGCTCTGAATACGGCAAGCTAATAAAGATAATAGAGTCAATAAAAAAAGGGGTTATACCGCTTTTGTTTTACTCGTATTGACTTGTTAAGTGTAAACGAAATAATTTTTCTAAATTGCGTTCAAAATTTATTGTTTACCTGGAAAAACCTTTCATTTAACTCAACTCTTGTCATTTGAAAACAACAACAAATAAATGTATTCTGAAAACTACCCCAATGAATTAGAGTTTCTGTTTGTTTCTGTGGCAATAAAACTGTTGTACAAAAATAAGTTTATCCAACTAAAATTTAACCTTTTATGTGTTTATCCATGATACATGGGGAATTCTCGAATAATCTACATTGTGTACTAATATTTAATTGTCTTATGAATTGTACACAATGACTACCGTAACATAAATGTTGATTCAGTTTAAAGTAATTAATTGAAAGTAAAATTATTGTATGTTGTCACGGACAAAACCCAGAAAAAAGTTTTTATGCCCGTGGAGATCTAAATATTGTGCTAGCAGCATCTGGAACACCGGAGATGGGATGGGTTCACAGATGATTCGTCCTAAATTAAGACAGAAACGTCCTCAGCAATTTTCTAAAGATGTCACAGTCGATATGGGCGTCAGAAAGCAGGTCAAGGTTATTGCAATTGCCGCCGATGTGATTCTGCACAAGGAATACCCAGCTCAAACACTACTCAAACTCTCTCGAAACTTACCATGAGAGGTAAAAGATAAACACTACGTTTCCAGAAATAAAGTTTTAACAAAACAATGATTTACAAAAAATCATGCTAAATGCTGAGCAAAAGATTTCTACCAGCATCAAAGTTATAATTTAGTTATATGGCAATTTCCACATATGGGACTGCTTTTAGTTGACGTCACCTTAGGTTTTTGATGTTGAAAAGTTGAAGTTTTTTTTTTCTGATTACCAAGTGTAAGTTTGCATAGAAGAAAATAAAAGGAAAAACAAGAAGTTTTGTTAAAGGTATTTAGAGCATATTCTTCTTCTTTACTAGATACCTTCAAGTTACGGAGCTAAAGAAACTGATACTTGGACAGTTGGTAGTAATTAGATAAATGAGAAAGTCGAGTAGATCTGAATGCCACCAGAGGCCGAACACATTTAAACTTTGAGATTCCTACTGAAGTTTAGAAACTTATTTGTAGCTTGCATCCTCAGTCAGTGTAATTTTGTTGTTGCAGGAAAATGTTTATAAACTGTTTACAGTGCCACATAAGTTATTCCCTAACTATTTTGCTACTTTTTAAGTAGACATGTCTTTGCTGGAATTTTATTAACGTATAGATTGCACATAGGAAATTCTAACTTATTTTTAACGCTCATCACAGTTTATAAAATTTGGAAAGAGTGAATATCTGAACGTATAAGAGTATTGGCAACTGTAATCTTGCTATTGGGCTAGCTTTATCAAATAATTAACAGCCTCACGTAAGAATTTTTAAAGCCAACACCTATAATTTAGAGTACTATACAAAATCAAAGACTATAATGCCCAATTAGCTTAATCTTTCTCTTCACTGCGCTATTGATTTTTCTTTGCCGTGCTTAATTAGCATCACCTGAACTTACTGTCTTCAAAAGAGTACCAGGAGTTGTCTTAGGCGCCTATAAGCCTCTTCAAACAAGTGATGAATTATCGTGTAGAAATACTGAGAAAGATCAATTGCACGTATGTCTCCTATCACCAGCTGCAGTAGCTGCAATCTGTGGTGGTCGACGTTGTGTGGGCGTTGAACTGTGACGTGTGGGTGAAGTACTTCTCGAAATTGGTACTTGTTGGTCTTGAGTAAAGTTTACTGAAATGATGGGCCTCGTTTAAAGTACACTTACAATGAACATAGTGTGTTGTTGCGGCTTTGTTGACAGGCCGGTGATTAAGCCGCCGACTAGGATGTAAGGTGCCGGCCGTGTGGTACGACGTTCTTGCCTGCAGAAGGTTGGCAAGATGTTATTGCTTTTATAATATGGTAAATGCACATAATAATGATCTAGGGAAGGGTCTTTGGAAATCTCAGACTACTAACCGTGCACTCGAGCTACGTTTGATAAACAGAGCCTCAACCAGAAAACGCGAGAATAGTCCATCTTCTCTGCAAGGAATAAACGAACTTTAAGTCGCGAAGCAACGAGGCTGCAGCTAGATGTTTGTGACCGCCGACAAAGAAGTAGCTTGGACTGTAAATGGAAATAGGAAGGCTGCAGTCCGATCTAACGGTACATCAGAATTTCTATTTAGAGGAAGGCATAAAGACACAGAGGAACGATAAGTAACGTCTGTACGAGGTCTGTTCAAAAAGTATCGCGAATTTTGAATTTCCGCAGGTTACGCATATTATGTTAGTACTCATGTTCCTCACTTATGCCGACAAGTTCGGTCATTTTGAATGTTCAGTTAATTTTTGACAGCTGTTTTGCTTGGACGTGTTTTGGCTCGTCTTCGATTTTTGCCTATTCCAAAAAATGGATCAAAGAATTTGTATCAAATTTTGTGTGAAAAACAAAATTAAGTGCGCGAACGCATTCCGAATGTTGACTGTGGCATATGGTGAAGCTACCTTGGACCGAAGCAACGTTTATCGGTGGTACAAAATGTTCTCAGATGGCCGAGAAGATGTGAACGACGAAGAGCGTGCTTTTGGTTTTGCTTACAGTTTTCTTCGATTGCAGGGGCGTGGTGCATCATGAGTTTTTGCCACAGGGTAGAACGGTCAATAAGGAATATTACCTGCAAGTTGTGCGCAATTTGCGCGAAGCAATCCGCCAGAAACGCCCGAATTTGTGGAAGAACAAAAATTGGCTTTCGCACCATGATAACGCCCCTGCTCACACATCGTTACTTGTGCGCGAATGTTTGGCCAAAAACAACACACTAATGATGCCGCAGCCACCGTATTCCCCAGACCTGCCCCCCTGTGACTTTTTCTTGTTCCCGAAACTGAAAAGGCCCATGAAAGGACGACGCTACGCTACGATTGAGGAGATAAAGACGGCATCGAAGGAGGAGCTAAACAAGATCACAAAAAATGATTTTTTGAAGTGCTTCGAGGATAGGAAAAAACGTTGGCACAAGTGTATAATATCTGATGGGAATTACTTTGAAGGGGACAAAATCGATATTCATGAATAAATAAATAATTTTTGTAAAAACACAAAATTCGCGATACTTTTTGAACAGACCTCGTACAATTTTTGTACTGCAATGGACTCGTAACGACATTTTATGACATTACCAAGACAGAAATCATCTGGTTCTTAATATATGATTAAATAGAAATACAAACATCGTACATTTCTCAAAATAAGTTATGCGCTGTAGTATGTTACAATCCAAAAAAGAAACACATTGCAGTCCATAACTAATTTTGCAAAAACGAATCTATATTGGGTATTTTGAGTAGGCAATGGTGAAAAGCAATAATCAGATATTTCTGCCTTTCAATCTTTTTTTTATTATAATTGAAACTGAGCCAGACTGAAGAATCTGAATTGCTCCTTTGCGAAATATTATCACTGTATGATTTTATTTCCATTACGCTTGAGTATGCAGTCACGTTTGATTATACTATTTTAGTTGACTAACCTTCCCGAAGATAGCCGTATTGACATACGAATTATGCAAGCCAGTACCCAACTTATCTAGAATAATAAGAACAACCAGGAAAATGTGAAATCCTTACTTTGAATTTCTTCGCTTGAGATTCAAAATACTTTCATAATTCATATCATTTATGGCTATGGTATAATATGCAGAAACAACAAAAGCAAATATGATTTTACTTTTCTGAAAATCACAACAGTCATAAAATTAAGTGTAACATCTTGATGTATGTACATTCACAAAGATTTTATAGATTCATCATTCTCATCATATTCACTTTTATCACAAGTAAATTTTTCATTTTTATTTTCTATAGAGAATATACGGTCTGACATCCTAAATTACTGGGAAGCAACGTTTTAAAGTATTGTGTTTGTGTTCAATTTACTGAGCTATTGTGCTTAAGTATGTAAACACTTTCCGGTTTTATATCGTACCCTTAAAGTTCTATCAAACTTCATCCATCAGCATCTGGATAAGTAATGGGGAACAGTCACCCTGTTTTATTTCAGATGCGATATTTATTGCATCCGTTCATTATCCATTATGTACTATTCTATTGCTGCGTCCCCTCAAACGACTGTTTGATTAAATTTATATCTCTAAACTCCATCTTTGCAGAGAACATAACATAAGTCAAATCACTAAAATCTCTAGTGCTGCGTCATAACGATCATTGTGTCACATTGTCAGTTTCATATATATCGTGAAAGAGGGTTGTTGCGGTTCAGACAGCCTACTTGCTCAAATTTTCAAGCCGAGCCTTCCCGCATTTTCCTCTTCTTCGTTTTAAATCAGTTTTCCCCTCTCTGCTGGTGTCTTTATGGGAATAGTAACAGCCACGACAAAAAATGTTGTTAATATTCTCGATCTTTCATCTTATTACTGCTGTTGAATCTTTTATTTCGTAAAGTTTTTGCTAACGAAAAAAAATTTATATGAGCAGCGTCCACTTTCATTGTTTACATTAAAATGTTGACCATATAACATTTTATTACCGCAAATCGTATTTCGGCGAACGCTTGGAGAATACGCAATGCATCTCTCGTACTGAGGACATTTGGGATTTTTATTCCTTTTCCCTAGTTTAGATTGTCTCCCTTTTTAAATAACTAATCCTATAGATTTATTTGGCAAATTTTATAGTTCTACTGACGTGAGACAATTTTCAATGTGTTTTATGTGCGTAGTTCAAAACATTTCATTTTTATATCTGTTGTAATTTTTTCTTTTCATTAATTTATGATATTACTATTACCTGGAGTGACATTTCTCATGCTGATGTCATATTACACAGCTGCTTAATACCTTGCAGACTTTCAAGACTAAAGCAATTACCATTCTTTCAGTTATTTCTCAATGAAACCTTCTTAACTATCGGTCAAAAATTTGTTCGCTCGTGTCATATTAGAAATACAAGGGTAATAACATGAATGTACAATTGGTTATTCTTCTTATCTTCATTGCTGAGCTTTATTTTACGGCTCATTTCCTCAAAGCTTGTTTTATTACTTGACAATTGTCTTATCCTTGAAAAGAAATACAGACCCTTAAATGAAATAATAAAAGTTAAGATATTCAGTAGGAGTTTCCTTTGTTAAATAGGTATGGAAATTCCAACTCTTGTTATAGCTATAGCATTGTGCATGCCTACTTTCAGTAAATTACAAAAACACACAACGATTTGATCCAAAGAAACAAGTGTTTTTTTTATTTCTTTCTCAAGATCTGATACCATTTAATAACATTAGTAAAATGTTTGTAAAATGAATTTTGTGCATCAGAATTTTAAAATTTCAATTAATAACTTACAAGTTTAAAAAAATAACATCTCATAAATGTCTGTCTGAATACAAAAGTTACATAACCTTCATCTTATCCACGCCTATGGAACCAAAATTCTATGGAAACAATAATAATACTTCTCAAAGACAACTTCCCTACTCAGGGTTCCTACTTGCCTCATGGGGATCATATATACAGGAACCATCGAATCGGCATGATAGTTTTTGAGATCTAGAAAATAGTTATGCCCAAAAACGTGATTTTTGGCACTTTGATAAGCTAGTTCTTTAAAGATAAGTGGTAATTAATGAAAACAATTGTCTACTGTGGACTGTGTAGAACAAACGCACATTACTAATCATCAAAAGAAAACCTTGATAAACTACATCAAAACATTTTTTATATAAATGACGTGTGCATTTCAGACCTATGTACAATAGGGTGGATCGAAAAACGCAAAAAAAATTCT
Source organism: Ignelater luminosus (assembly GCA_011009095.1). NCBI lineage: Eukaryota > Metazoa > Arthropoda > Insecta > Coleoptera > Elateridae > Ignelater > Ignelater luminosus. The sequence goes on along the minus strand of VTPC01007007.1, from coordinate 10,409 downwards.
TTTTAACCTAATCGATTAGTCTGTATGCGGTAAAGTTGCCTTTTGATAACGTCAACCATTTTGCAAAATTTCAACTCTTTACGACGTCATCTTCTGCTTACAGTTTGTATCTAAGATTTCAGTTAATTCATTTTTAAATGCAATACTAGTTATTAGGTAAATTTTGCAGCTCATCGCTTGTTTCCTTTATGAAAACAACCCAGAACTCACAACGAGGAGGTGGTTGCATTGAGTTTCACCCCCCCAATCAACAACCATCCCTTCCAACCCCCATCCCAAAATTAGTAACATCCACCATTTTAGTTTTTCAATGCCTTAGTATATTGCTTTTGCCGTCGAAGCAATTCTATTTTTAATGAACCCATCTCTTGAATTATTACCATACACATTACCACAAACTTTAATATTTCTATTTCAGCTGGAACATCAGATATCATTTTTTAAGCCCATCGTCAGAAATAGCTGTTGTTAGAGATTGTCACAAGTGATATAAAAAATTTATCTTTAGAATTTTAGTTGATTAAATGTATGTAGTCTGCTTCAAAATTTAAATTAGCAATAACAAACCGACGAATGTTTCGAGCGTTTGAACCTGTTTTACTTACTCTACACTTCAGTATTCTTCGAAGCCCCAACTCTCGTACGTGTCTCCTGGTATCGGAGAGCATTGCCAACAAAATATTTTCTGAGTGACTAAAATATCCGTTTCTTTGCAACACTGGATCTATAACTTTTTTAATTTCTTCAGGTAAAAGTCCAGAATCTTTTATTATATTAAAAAAGTAAAGGCTCCATAGCGACAAAAAGGCCCAGACTTAATTTTAAACCACGCAAGGACATACACCTTGATAACGTATTTACTTAAAATTTTCAGATTTTGTGAAGAGTTCTTTGTGGCCACATATAATCTTAAAATGCGGTTAGCTATAGTTAACAATCTTGAATGGCCCATTTTTCCTAGATCTTTGTGAGATAGACCTGAGGCAATATTGCCTATTGAAATTGCGACACAAATTTCGTAGAAATATTTTTGGTTTGTGCTAAGTTCTTGTACTTGCAATATCAACAGGCAACTTTTCACAATTTTCTAGCTGTTTTCCAATTTCTCCGGCAAAAGCTTTTAGGTCGCTTGTTTTGCCATCCAAAAAGCTGCAGTAAACGACGCCAAGGCTATTCATTAGTATGTAACGAACAAGCAAACCATTGTAAAGAATGTCCCATAGAATCTGCTAACCTCTTTATAACGCCATTTTTAGTTCCTGTGTTGACCGCTGTGGCATCACATCCAATTGACTGTAACTTAGCAATATCGGCGTTATGTGTTAAGAAATTGAATATAAATTTCCTAATTTCTAACGAAGTTCCTGACTTGGAAGTAACATGTTCAAGATACAAAGAATCCGGTTCAGAAACAAGCACAAGATGCTCTTCTGTAATTGTTTTTCTCTTACTGCCTTCTCCTTCAGTAATTTGTATTAATGTTTTGTCCTTCCTCTCATCAAAGTATTGGCTCTTTCTGTATTTCTTTTCTGAAATTATTTCGACTTTTACTCTCGCCATCCTGATCTTGTTTCGATCTATAACTTTAGATGATTCTTTCTTGGTCAAAATTCCCATATTTTTAAGAGCAGCGTTTACAAGAACTGCTGCGTTTCTGCCAGAAACACCAGTTTTATCGCATGCTTTGGCGAGAGTTGAAATTGTTTCTTTTATCTCCGTTTTGGTTTCTTTTTTAAAATCTTCAGCACTTTCACTTTTTCCATCGTCTTGTTCATCTGCAGAGAAAGAAAAAGAATAACTAAAAGCGTCAGCCGTGGTACAGGAATAAGTAAAATGTGATTCTGTTTTTGATTTGCATTCCAACCTTTTTTCCAGTATTATGGAAGATTTTCTGTCTAATTTTCCAATGACCATTTTTCTTATTTTTGATCATTTAAAAACTCTCTTTCTGGAGGAGCAACTTTACATTTACAGGTACAAGTTAAGAAATCTTTATACCTACATACGGAAACGTCAAAAGTTTTTTTTCTACAGATTCTCTAAATAAAACATTTTTTGACAAAGTAAGTTTACGTCCTTTTAAATAAATTTCTTAATATTACGGTACTTAGTATGGTAATCTCCCACTTTCTGCATTATCTGCTGATTAGAAATAACAGAGATGGAACTCTTCTGCCAGGGTTCTCGTTTGCGTGTTTTCAACAGCTCTTATCAGTTAAACAAAAAGCACTTGATAACGTCTGCATAAGTGGTCAAAACATTATTTCAAACGTTTTAGGAACACTAAACACAGGACATAAAACGTCTAACCTAGTTGAAGGCATTTTGAGGAAACTTATCACACTTTTGAATAACTTTACATTGAATTTTTATAGGTACCTATACATTAAAATGTGAATAATATCCTATAATGAGTAACACACAACCGGTATCATGTCACTAAAGGTACTGAAATGAAATTTACAGTAGAAGTAGTTACAGTAGGAGAAGGTGACGATGACCAGCAGGCGGTGGGCGCCAAGCAGGAAGCCGTTCGTCTGGCGCTTTGCACATTCACAAAATAAAAGCAACATGAAATTAGACACCTGAGATAATTATGACCGTGATAGGTAGTTAGATTTCATAGAATTACAGATGCCTGAAAGAATTTAAATTTATTGTAAAATGATATTGAATATCAAATGCCAGACTGGAGGGTCAATTAGACAAAGTGATGTAATATTTGAGACAAAACTGGCACCAGAAGATAAAATTTGATTAGATCAAGATTTCGCACGTTAAACATACTATAGAAAAGGCAACGTTTCTGCATACAGACATTCGTAATTTCAAAACAAATTGTTTGATCCACCTTACTGTACAACCAATTCAGCGAAATACATCTTGTGGTCATTGAAACTTGTTTACGTACAAATCTATGGCGAAACTTAAGTGATTATTAGTCTTGCTACATTATATCGCCGAATAGGTCGTACAACAAGCACTATGCCCAGTTAACCTTCTTCGCTGAATCAATAAGGTGTTCACAAAGTTCTTGAGAGTGCACAAGCAGTTTGCAGTTTATTGGCCCAAGTTGTTCGGATAAGATAATAGTATGAGTATTCTACGACAAACTCATTCTACGTTGGAATCAATTTGTAGGCTGGTCGTTTACAAGACTATAAAATAAATTAATCGATCTATCGGAGAATTCACGTCCACATCATTATCAATTTTTTGTTTGCCTTATAACTGCAAAGTTTAAGCTGATATTCGTCTCTCCCTGTAGTGCTGTTATTTAGGTTTAACAACTTCTATTTTGCAATATTTCGACATTAATTTTAATTTCTTAAGTTAACGCCGCGCCGCACCAGACCTCGACAGAATCATTTATCTCGACTTCTTATTCATTCGAGCTACGCCGTCTCCGATTCTTAAGCTAGCAAGCAGCCACAACGTTACTACTGTGCGGATTACATTTTTTAGTTAGGTGCTTCGTGGCAAAATGTTACTCTGATCTTGCACGCGAAGGTTTATGAATATGTAAAAAGTGACAGAATGTAATTTTCTTTAGACAGCCTTCACATTTTTAGTAAATTTCTGCAGTTACTAATAAAATTGCCGTTCAGTAAGAAATGGTAGCATTAGTAATGTCACGGTTTCACTGTAAGGCACACATAATATTAATTTGAAACTTTGTAAATTTAATAAATAAATAAAATTGTTGTTTCTTCAATTGGTGTTAGTTACGTTACAAAAATTTTAAGATCGCTTGTGAATATCATGCATTTAAAGTGTTAATATCTTACGGCAGTTCTACGTTTTATATCAGCAGTCATGGAATTTCTGAAGTGGTTACATTTTTTAAGATCAAAGTAAACTAAGTTACACTAAAATGGTTTATTTACTAAGTTATAAATGCTCCAGTCGAGACTGAAATATAGTAAGCAATTTTTTAACATAATTTGTCTTTGATTTTTAAATTAAAAGACAAACGTTTTAATCCTTTGAATAGAAACTAAAAAACTGGCAACGTTTTACAAATGTAAAATCTAAACTATGCTCAGAAAAATTTAAACAGTGAATAAAAAGTCGTTCGCTTGTATTTTTAAATGAGGGCATTTAATCAAAACCTGGTAATAAAATTAAGTCAAGCGTTGTAAAGCTTTTTTTTGGGGAAATACGACAAGGTGAGCAAGATCGAAATGTAAATTTTTTCAGGCAAGTTTATCTCGTATTACAAAAGAAAGCCTTTATCGAATGAAATACTTTTTCTTCTTAAATTCCTGTTTAAAACGACCAATTTAGCACTTAAATATTTAATTTGCAGCTGTAGTTTCGTTTTGTGAACTAATAAAATTAACGCGATACTAAAAGAGGAATAATAAATTTTCTCTTCCTGGTGGGAAGTAGATCGTTTTCATAAGCGTATTCGCCGAGATTTATATAAATCTAGTTTAGTTTCGAATTGTATTTCGTTTGCTTTCGCTTCATCTGAGTGGAGGCAATCAGACAGTTGTAAATTTTTAATGTATACTACTTGTAGGTGCGTCTTTCTGTTGCTTTTCCTTTCTTAATGCGAAAACGTGAGTGAAGTGTTGTGTAAATTCGGTCAGGCTTTCGGAAATAAATTGCCCATTTCGCACAAAAGGGGACTCGGCACTCGCCATTCAAAACGCTTGATTGAGTATCGAGTGTTTTCGTTATTAATTTATGGGGTATAGAAAATTAAATTACACCTTCATCCAGCACCTGCTACGAGTATTAGAACTCGCTGTTGAAATATTGACACTTAACGCGCCTGTGAAATAATTAATAAGCTCCAAAGTAAATATACCCTGATTTAGGACACGATTCCTCTTTTTTTTTCTCTTTTTATACTACCAATGCTCCCGGCTTTTAATCTTTTTAGCCTCTCTTAAAATACTGTTTTGCAATATTAACAGGGCAGTTGTAATTTTCCAATAGATTTTACGGCCTCTGAAAGTGCGTAAAGTGTTTTCGTTCGAAAAAAAACCCTATTAATGTACTACAAAACGATTTATTATACTCACGTTTTAAGAGAAGCCTTTAAAAGTGAAAATTTCAAATTAAAATAGAGAATTAGAATGTACACTAAAACATCTGTACGTTTTACTGTTTTGTTGTTTCAACAGCACACATATTTTGTAGTGTCCATTAGTATCCCTTTTTTTCTAAATAAACTTGCCTCCTTTTCTCGTCCTTCCAAACATGTTTCTATTAGTGGAGGTTGTCCTATTTCGCTACAAATTATTTCTAACATCCCTGAAATTTATTTCTTCAACTATACTAAACGCAGCTTCTTTTTACATGTGTACCGTTTCTGTTGAAATCAAACCTTGTTTGTTTCATGGAGGTTATTTTCTTGTTTAGCTTTTCAATTTTATTTTAATTTATTTAATTTCCTGTGCAATTTCAAATTTTATATACTGTAACATTTATTCATCTATCCGTTCACGTTTTTAATAATATTCAGTGATAGATTATACATGGTGTCTCACCTAAGAAGAATTATTTCGTAACTAAAAAAGAAAAATTAAAAAACTGTTGGTTTTTGTAAATCAATATCTCTTACAGTTATCAAGGTAGTCGAACCCAAAAATACAAATAAAAGTAGGTGCATCCTAAATTTCAATGAACAAAAAATTAAATAAAAGAAGAAAAAACAAACCATAAATTTAAATATCATAGTTAAAAATAATATTATCAGATACTTCAAGTTGTTGTCAACAACAGCAGCGACGTAACAAATTTAAATTAAAATTTAAATAAAACCTTTAGAACCATGGAATGTACTAAAAAGAGTACGTTACAAAGGTGGTTAGAGACGCTTCAAGTTAATTGATCAATTTTACAGATGAATTCTGAACTTTATATAGCTATATAACTTGATTATACATTTTTTGTTATAAAAAGTTCTGTAATTGTTATAGCAAGTTTCCTAACTAACTCTAATGTAGCAGTTACATCCAAATTAGTCAAATTACAAACAATTAATCCTAAATTGTAGGTAAATTATTCAAGCGTATAAAACCTTTGTAAAAACAAGAAGTAAACGCAGCTTGAATACAAATATTGCTATAATCACGAATTTATTACCATTATTGCGTATTTTTTAGAAATAATCTTTTTTTTATAATTGCAGGCGGTGTATTCATTAAATTAAAATTTCATTGGTGCTAAGAAATTGCTTATAGATTTTTCTACAGCAATCAAAATCTAAATTGAAATTACAACGTTTACAAAAATTGAAAGAATTTTTAATCCTGAAAAACTTTAAATAAACTAAAGTTTCTTTTTATAAAATAACTCCGAAAGTAAGTGGAATCATTGAATAAGACACTTCCGTATAAGGAATAATTATCGTTCTAGAAATTGAAATTTTCTTTTTAGCTTTAATCACTTTTACCTTAATTTGATCGCTCTCATTGCTTGTAGTACTCGTTCAATAAAGTCTGCAGAGAAAGTGACCTTCTAATAAATAAAAACTAAACTAAACGACTTAACGCAACTTTTTAGGAGATGCCTGCTAGGATCTAGAGGAAACAAGACCAGTCTGGTATGCATTCACTTCCTACCACGTATTCTGGTGCTTACTCTTGAACTACCATAACTTGCAATAGACTTCTCAGAAGGAGAAGAATTCACATTTTGTAAGAAAAAACAAACTTGATCCACAAACTTATTTCAATTAAATTCGGTAATTTGTCACGGACAAAACCAGAAAAACTGGCCTTAATGCCTGCCCAATAAATACCTTACACTCCGCGCTGTCTTTAAACTTACCAAGAAAGCTTAACATTTTTGGCTTAAACAGTGTGCAATGGTTTGTTTAATTTAGCTTGCACTATAAAGGTAAACTTACAAAGTAACCAATGGTGATCAATCGCCCCAGTTCTTAATCATAAAGCTAAACTTTTGCTCATACAAACAAAAAGAAAATTACTTATTTAGCTCACCTTTCACTAGTCCAAACATCTGGTTCGCAATACCTGTACAAAATCGTCAAGGCGCCCAAATATATTTACATTACCTGAAAGAAGGAGAAAACAGTAAATAATAAAATACACTAAAATATCCACACTTGACGGTTTATTGATAAATAAAAAAAAAGGTTTCATACAGAACGACAAAAAACAACACAGTGTACACTACTTTACCTACAAAAAGAAGACCTGGAATATTACTTCTATCCACTCACAAAAATTCTTAAAATATCTCCAAATAGACAATCGCAAATAGCCCAAAAAGAACCACCATCAGTGGGCTTCGCTAATTCTTTAACACAACGATATGAGTTTTGCGGCAAAATATATTTTATGACGACCTTATTACGTTGGAGGGTAGATCTCTACTCTTTCACGGGCTTCCTCTAAAATAAAGCCATGCCTAGTTAGGCCCAACCGCACTAAACATAGAATAGAGATAGTGAAACGAACACTCCTGTCTGCCTAATAAAACGTTCTTTGCCCGTTGAAACTTGTAGCATGTCGAAACAGCAAAATTTCCGAGTTTACAGATGTCCCTTAAAAGACGAGTTCACACAGGGACCGCATATAAACACATCCCATACCAATATACGGTAGAATTTTCAGATGTAGATTTGCCTGCGTTAAAACAAACTTAACTCGGAACAGCGTCTAGCCGACACAATTCCGCAAAATCTGAACAATAAGAAAAGAAGTAGCACGCGTGTTTTAAATAAACAACGTGCAAAATAAATTGGAAATACTCCCAACTAAAAATTTAACAAAGGAAGATGACTGAATATATTTGCAAAATATCAGGATGACGTAAAATTATAAAATGACATTACAAATTATTTCCAGCTTCAATACAATTTAAAACATCCCATCAATTTGCCTAATAGCGCTTAATCAGTTTCAGATATTTTGATGGTTTTGCCAAAGCCAGTAATAGAAAATCGAAAAAGAGATTTAGACGAGAATTAAGTCTATCGGTTGAAAAATTCAGTCACCACTGCAGTTTTGAACCATTAGAGCAAAGTGGACGTACCGTCACTGAAACGATTTAGAATGGCGGTAATAGCCTCGGGTGTAATAAAAGTAAGGGGACTCTGGAAGCGTAAAAAAGAGACAAAATTGTATAAAACCATTCGTATGTGTTTTACCTGTATGTTGTGCAACATACAGTTAAAGCCATCGATCGATATTCACCACTCTTTTTAAATTCGTCTCTAAAATCATTTTTAATGAAAATTGATTCAAGCTTGAAAAGATTTGTTGATGTTTGAAAGTACATTTTCTACGGTATTTACTCTTTTAAGAATTATAAATGAAAATTTTATGTGAAATATCGTACGTACGTATGATATGCTAGTTGTATCTACATCGGTACATTGGCTTCGATCGTCACACCCCTTCCTTCATTTTACCCCTGTTGGGGCACAAAGAGGTGTAATGGCCTGCAGTAGTTACTGATCCAGGTAACTTTTGTTTGAAAACACGTCTAGCTGCTACACTCAATTCAAAATCAACCTTCACTATTGCTAAATGATTTTCTTAAAAAAACTGAAGAAAAACACAAGCCAAACTGCACCTATCAATAGGCCACCTCGGTCTTCACACTTGATTAGTCTTCTTAAAAAAACTAAATAAAATACAGGTCGGGCTGTACCCTTCAAAAAGTCATCTACGATGGCTCAAGGTCGAGTTTCATCTTTCATTAATCTTCTACAGAGAGCTAGAAACGAATGCAGTCTTCCACTTGTTTCATTTAAAATGGAAAGGCCCAAAATCTGAGTTAGCCTCAGGGTGCTGTAGATTCTCAAACGAACTGTTTCTGTGTGCAATGCGTATGCTACTACCATATGTTAGATTTTAATAAAAATTTTATAATTTCAAGCTTCAAGGTGTCTTATTTACAACATTTCTCTACTGTTTGTAGGTAGGACGTAGGTAAAAATATAGAAATGCAAGTTTGTCACTGCATCCTTCTGTTTGGTCGCTTAAAGAAGGCAGATTTCCAGGAGGGTGCTGAGCAATTTGCTTTTGAAAAGAAAGCGGTAGACCAAATAAATTTGAGAACTTTTGCGTTAGAGGATGAAGATAAAACCTTTAAAAACCAATTCCGTCCCATAACGAAGCAATTAGAAGTCCTACCAATAGTCATTAAAAATGAAGAACTCTGGGCCTCTTACTCGAGCGAATTCAGATAAATCTTTTAAAGCCAAGAATCTCAGTGACAGCGTTAGCATTGAAACTATCAGCGTCGAAAATTATCGTAACATTGATACCTCGTTACCAAAAGAGAAACCCTTGGATGTAATAATTTGGGATGTTTCCAAAGCAACTAACACTGATGATGTGACTGCCGACCACAAGAGGAAAGCTTATACATAATTATAAAAAACGTCGTCCGACGCTGCTAGTACTGGTTACTCTTGAAAGATCGGTCAATGCCAAATACATTTGGGATTTGCGCTCTCCTTTCTATGGGTATTCATACAGAAACATCTGAGAAAATTACAAGACGCTAATAGTCAGTGTCACGGGTACCACGGTTTTAATCATGATCAAAACAAACCATCACTTGTCTACGCGAGCATCTCGCTAAGTGTGCCAACTGCGGAAGCGATCACACTTCTAATTATAGAGGCTGTCCTAATATTCCATAAAAGAAGCCCACTCCAAAGAAACCGTATACAACGGTTGAACGACTCCAACTAAGAGCTGCAGCCATGCTTGTTTTGGCAGCTAAATCACCACATAGAGCTAGAACATTTAGTGCAGCAATCACGAATCCATTGAAGCAATCGCGGCCACGATTCATGTACAAGAAGACACTAACAAAAAACTTGCCATCCTTTTGCTACTCCTGTGGAAAGCTGCAAACACAAGCCATACTGATCTTCCCAAGAAAATACTAATTCTCACCTTTGATCCTTTTTTCAACAGACATGTATCAAATGCCTTTTATCGAGTCGCTCCTGGCTATACTCACTCCACTTGAAGTGTAAATGAAAGTAGACATAAATCACAAAAATTACTTTTGACTGCAGCCACGAAAGTAGCAGACTATTCTTTAGCCATACGTAAAATCAACTCTCAACCAACAATTGCAACCACTGAAGAAGTTCAAACTTACAAAGCTCGTTAGTCATTAGATTCAAATACAAGATCCAAGCAAGCACATGAAAAACCAAGAGTTATCGCCTTTTCCGTTTCAAGCGCAATTCAGTTTGCGGGCGCAAGTGAATGATGGTTTAGATACAGAAGTAGCCTTTGTTTTGCTGTCTCTTCCTTGGGTAGATCGGAGATGCTTGCATTCCAGTAGGCATCGCTTTTACTTAAGTGACTATGCGATCTTATAATCACGTGTCTATCCTCTGTCTTTATTGCCAAACTAGGATAAATAGTGTTGAATACTGAATTAAGGCTTTACAAAAA
>VTPC01007003.1:0-30408 GCA_011009095.1 Ignelater luminosus | reverse complement strand
AGGTATAAAAGTGTGTAGTCGTGTTTTGCATTAAAACAGTTCACTTCAAAAGAGTAAAAGCAGTTTTGAATGTCGCTTTGTGATTGAAAGCTCCTAGGGGTCACTGAATATTCCGACCGCTGTTCAAGTTAAATGAATCTATGAGAAAACTTCTTTTTTCTTGTCTGATGGAGTCTTGGAGTCTGTATCAACTGTTTACTATTGGAAAGTATTGTAAGTCTAATAATTTTATTTGTTATTTCCTTTTTTGTGGAACAAAACTAGCTAGATAAATAGCTTTAAAATGTGTTTTACAGCAAAGGGTGCCCGTAATTGAAGCTGTATTTAGTGACTTAATTTTCATGAATTAAATTGTTTGCTGTTGATAAATAAAAGCATATAGCTTCTTTTGTTTTTTTTTCAACATACATATTGCAGATAATAGAACATTGTTTTTTATCATTGTAAAGTCAATCAGTAAAACTTTGTGACTTTGTTAACAAAAATATTTATTTAAGAAACCTCTTTGTTTAATGTTATTTATTTTATTGTTGATGTTCTGATAAAATTCAATAATGATAATCAATTATTTTTATATTTATGAATTTCTCTTTGTATACATAATAATTCGTTTTTGTTAAATGCATTGTGTTTTTCATGACATCTTTTTTATTATTCTTAACAAATTGTTGCGTGTAAATAGACCTTAGCATTTTATTTGTTTGTTGTTTCTCAATATTTCAGGCAAAGTACAAAATATATGTGTGTGTGTTTTTTGAAACCAATGTACAGATATTGTGAACCAGACCCTTGGACTAGCGTACACGTGCTGAACAAGCAGTTCTTTTGTGTCTCATTAGTAAAATTCTAGTATTAACATTGCGGTTTGGAGTGACCAGTGATCATTGGATTATTTTGTGTAAATTTGTAGTACACACTGGTTTAGTGAACTGTAGCGAATTGTTTAATGCAAACACAATAAGATCTTAAGATATTATGTTTTATTGGTAAGTCAAAGAGTGTTTATTGCTACCAGGACGTGTTAGCGCTCAACTACACCAGCGAATGTGATGACCTTGACTTTGTTTCTGGTGCCCATATCGATTTTTGACATATTAAAGCTATAAGTGAAGTTTTCTTATGTTATAATTGAATTATGTTGGTTTATTTTGCGAACCCTCCCCTTCTCCTACGTTTGAGCTGCTGCGAGCACAACACTTTAGCCTGTACGGGCATAAGGCCTCGTTTCCTAGTTTTGTCCGTGACATGCTTGTGCTTTAAACACCTCACGAACATAAACCATTCTGTGACAATCAAAATAATAAATTAGTCTGCTGTGGCTAATCTGGACGTTCTTGTGATTTTAATGCTCCAGATGTGAATCTAGAGAATTATTTAAATTTTATGTATTTCTGCTGGTTAAAGAACTCGGGTTGCTGAGCTGGTTAGTTGGCTACTCTATCTACTGAACCTTTATGATCGTAAGGTAATTTTTGGATAGGTGTCATTTTGTCAACTGTTCTTCTGAAATCTCTGCGTAATCATAAGAATAGACAAGATAATTAATTTTTTTTATCACCAAAAGCAAGTACATTTTATTCTGTAATAGCTATAACAAAGAGCAGTTTGCAGAAAATAGAAACTGTGAAGGTTTGATTGCCATTTGGATAAGTACACTTTTTGGCCAATTGTGGTAAGTTTTGGTATTAGTTAAGCAATAAGAGGTTTCTAAAAATGAGAAATATTTTCTTGAGGAGAATACATTTTTGGCCATAATTGCCTACTTTTGGTGAAAACCTCCAATGGATGTAGAAACATGAAAAGCAACTAATTGCAGCCACCCCTCTTAAATAGTAATTCATAATAATTTTATAGTCTAGTCCAGGGGTCGGCAACCCGCGGCTCGCGAGCCACATGCGGCTTTTTGATCACGTGGCTGCGGCGTTTTTCGGATTATGCCTTTTCGGCCTGGATGTGATTTGGTATTTGGTTGGTGAATGCTGCTGCACGCGGTTAAGGATGGGAAAGGATGGATGACTGGAGACTTTTCGCTTGAAACGTGTCTGACCCTAGTCAGGAAGGAAAGTGTGGAGGTTTGGCGCGGCGGGTCGGCTCTGTCGTCGGTCCGGTCTGCTGTTCTCCGTCGGCTTCACGGTCGCCACAGGTGTAAAGGCAAATATGCCGAGCGCGCCTACTCATACTACAAGTGTACCACAATCTACCTCTCTCACTACAGAATTAAACAATATTATGTTTATAAGTCATACTTATGCTGTTAACGCGTCCGAGTGACATAAAACTGAAGTAAGGCGTCAGTATTGGACTGCGAGATGGCAACTAAGAAAAAACAACGAAAAATTCAAGAATACAAGATGAATACCTCGAATTTAAAACAAATCATTCTTTTATGCAAAACTCGATGGGTCCTTCAACGTGTCTAATTTGCAATGAAAAGTTATCTAATATCAGATAGTCTAATCTTGAACGCCATTTTTAACAAAACACGACTCATTTGCAGAGAAATATTCTTTCGGAGATGAAAGAAAAAAAGCGTTGCCAGAATTAAAACAAAAAATGCAACAATCAAGGTAAATATTCAGCAGCTAGGTGCAATCTTCAAATAATGTGACTACAGCGAGTTTCACGGATGGAGAATACGTAACAAAATGCGTTGTTTAAGTGTGGTCGAAGATCTCTACTCTGACTTCAAAAATAAACAAGATATTATTTAAAAAAAATGAAAGACACTGCTCTAGCCGCAAAAACTGTTCGAGACAGAACAATTAAGATGGGCAAGAATGTGAAAGATCAATAGATGAATGATATAACATCGGCATCTGTATTTCCTTTGGCATGTGACGAGTGGTGTGCCGTGAAGGACATCGCACGAGTTAGTCTTCTGGGACGGTATGTTTCCGATAAAGGTTTCCACGAAGAATTACTGGCTTTACCACCATTTAAAGGGCAAACTCGAGGTGAAGATATCTCTGCAGTAATTTTGGAATTTAAGACTGTTAGGGAAATTGATATCAATAAATTGGTATCTATGGAGTATGGACCACCCAGTATGACGGATAAACATAAAAGCTTTGTTACCCTCTTTAAACAAAATGTGGAACACGATGTTTTTACGTTTCATTGTATTATTCATTGAGAAGCGCTATGCGCACGGACATTTCCCATCGAAGTTGTAAACATCATGGATTTGGTAGTTAAAATAGTTAACCTAATAATCGCAAAAAGACTTAATCATCGACAGTTTTGTGATCTTCTCAAACGGTGAACAGTCAATGTTCCGACCTTCTTTTGCACAATAGAGTTCGTTGGTTATTCAGAGGAGCAGTTTTGAAACGTTTCGCTTCATGCTTTGAGTTAAGTGATGAAGAATACTTACAGAAATTTTGATTTGCCGTTGATATGACATCACATTTAAACTACCTTAATCAGAAGTTACAAGGTAGAGGTAACACTGCAAATACACTCCTAGAAACCGTCCTTTCCTTTGAACAACAACTACTATTGTTTGTGGAAGACTTCATGAGTGGAAATCTGTTTCATTTAGAAACTTGAAAAAATATCTGGGAACTACTGAAAATGTCATCGATAGTAAGTTCTTTCTGGCAGCAACTGCAAAAATGCATGATTCGTTTCAAAGATGTCAGAGATGAAAAGTCCACTCTTTCGTTCTTGACAAAACCACTTGTGGTGGAGTTCAATCGAATATATTTTTCACCATTTCCAACAGTTGCCAGAGTTCAATTTGAACTGCAGTTAATAGACTTAAGAAGCAACGATTTGTGGTTTTCAAGATTTACGCTTTTACAAGTGGAACTAGAAAACGTGGAAAGAGGAAAAGCGACTTTAACCATGAACCATAAATGGTTGAAACTTTCCAACTGTCAAAATGAGGACCAATTAATTTTCAAAACATGGATTTCGGATTATTATCATTAACTCAAAATACTAGCATTTGGAATCTTGACAATTTTTGGGTCTACTTATTGTGAGCAGACGTTCTGTAACATAAATGCCATCAAAAGCGAGCTAAGAAGTCAGCTTAATGGTGTAAGCCTCGAAACTTGTTTAAAATTGAAGACTTCCCACTACTTACCGAACATGAAGCAACGTGGCGGAAATGTAGCGTCAAAAGTCCCATTGATTAGTTTCTTTATTTACTTGCAGTTTTGTTTTGTATTTGTATTGTATTTGTTTTTGTATTAAATATATTTTTACCCATATTGCGTTAAAATATTGCATCTCAAACTCCCTTCTGTACCCATTGCGGCTGTTTGTAAATCTTGGGTAAAACATTTGGTACCCTTGGTCTAGTCAAATGGTCAGAATAAAAGGGCTTTTAAAACATTTTGGGTAGGCAGCGACTTTTTTTGCAATGTGTAGGGGGGGGGGTCGGTCGGTGGTGAATATAGAACCAGTTTTCGGGATGCCACCCCCACCCATTTGGCCGCCAGCTTGGAAGAAAGGATGTAAACAGTTTTGAAGATACATCTCTGTAATCGCCAGTCTCACAAAAAGCTTGTAGGGAGCTTTTTTGTACAGGATTGAATCCTCTACAACTTTATCACGTGTGAAATGACTACTGTTATTTCTATTAGGTAGATTTGAATTTGGTCTCTTAACGTTTCTAAATTTTATGTTTGTTTAATCTAGATTCCATGAAACTAACGGTAGGTGGATAATGTTTTGTATTTCTTCAATGTTTAAAAATGTTTTGTAGATTTATCAGCTTTTGTTCGAATCGAACACTTTTTCGTAATACGAAAATCCAAAAAAGCTGCAGTAAATAGGTGAGGACAAAATAAAAAATTTGTTTTGAAGAAATCCTTCTATTGGTATCTTAATATCAGTGTGACATTTTGACTGTTTTTGTGTATCTATGCATAGTTACCCAAAAATATAAAAATATCGTGTCGGTGCAAGGACAAGTAGTATAGCTGAAAAGTAAGGAAGATGAAAAATATTTTTAATAGGTCGCTGTGGGTTTTACAGGGAACAAAGTTAATTAGAGTTTTTTACACAAAGGAACAAGAAGTAGAAGCTACATTTCGAGCTGTTACAAAACACGCAAGGAATAAAGTTGCATTTATTAGAAGGAATCGGTAAGCATCACCTTAATTCATATATTTGATAATATACCTCCAGCTTCATTATTTGTCGTGGTTGGATGTCAGAAACATCAAGAACAGCCTGTTCATTAGATGTCATTTAGCATTAATTATTGTTCAATCCATTGTTAAGCCCATGTGATTGCTAAATATGAAAATTACGTTCAAATGTTAGGCATTTACTTAATAATGATAAACTTTGGTTTTAAGCACCATGAAATACAAAAACTTAATATGTTTCCATTTTCTCCTTTGGATTAAATTTCTCGAAATTCAATTTAATTTATAAGAATGAGACGATAAGGAACTAGAATGCTTGTAGCTGATTACATCTTTTTTTCTTAAATTTAAATAAGAAAAAAATTAGAAAGAAGGTACATAAATTTGTTCGCAATTCTTTCGAATTATAATAATTCCAGAAAACCTATACATCAACATAAAGCTCTTTTGTGTTTAGTCACGGAAAACCTTTTTTTAGTATACCTACAAATAGCAACATAAATGTAAATCTGTGGAAATTTACTGTCGTTCAAGATAAAGCAAAAAATACTTCGCTTTCAAAAAACAGGTTTTGCTTGGATTTTATTTACTTTGGAAGCGTTGACTGTCATAGAAAAACTGTAGTAAATACTATGGGAAATTTCAATGGTCCGCAAAAACTCAATAAAAGCTTTTATTGTCAATTACGAAAATTTTATTATCTTTATTCCGGATTTTATAGTGTATTTCTTAGCATTATCGGACTTTTTAAGTTTCTATTCGGCTAGTTGTTTACGTTAATATCCTTTTTGTGAGGTTTCAGTGTTCGCGCCTTTAATGTACAAAAACCCATATTTCTTTCTAATTCCTTAATGAAGTTTTCTATAATATAGTATATAATGTACAAAATATTTAAAGAAATGGTTCTTTCGTTAGGTTATTTGGATAAATATCCATCATCATAATAATGATAAAAGCCGCAAGTAACTGAATGAATACAAACTGTCGAAGAAACCTGTTGAGTCTAGCATTTATCTGCGAATTAGCTGTGTCATCAAAGCAAAAGGTACAAATGTAATTCTAAAGGATTTCATAATAAGGAAAATTCCCTAGATGGATTCATTTACGTTTCAATTCTAGTTTCTCTGATACACTTTATAAAAAGGATTGGGATGTGGAAAATGTTTTCTTTTTTTTGAGAAGCGAAGTTCGTTTGCAGTTTATTCAAATGAAATTGTATTTTGAACACAGACTTTTTACAGAAGTGGTAGATTTGGTTTTATCAAAAGAGTAAAAAAGGATGTTTGCGAAATTAAAGCTTCGATTTTTATCTATACAAATAAGGAACATCTTGAAACTTTTGGTTTTTCTACAGAAATGATAATGATAAAGTACGACCTTAATACGTTTTATTACTAAGTACTTAAATCCCTACCCTTTTTGCGTGATAATAATTTAATAAAATTGAAAAATACTTATAGATAATATTCAGTAATAAAATATAATTTACACAAAAGAATTTCGTTTAAAACATTTCTGTTAATATTTTCACGTGTACCAAGGAAGTTTCTTTATTAAACTTTGGTGAGGAAGCTTCACTGAATTTCTTGAATATAGTAAAGCAAACTATTAATACAGCTTTTAGGGTATTTTCTTGATAAAGTTTCTATTTATGTGAGTCTTACTGTGTCGTTGTACCCCTGGGGATGGGTTTATGACATGGGTAGCGTAGCTTCACGAGAGGACTACACGACTTATTTATTTGTTCGTTAACTGCAGAATATAAAAATAATAAGTCTATTTTGAACAAACCTAGAATCATGTTCAAAACGACAAACTTTATAAATAAACAACTAAGTCTGAAAAATTTCATGCACAAATT
Organism: Ignelater luminosus; assembly: GCA_011009095.1. NCBI lineage: Eukaryota > Metazoa > Arthropoda > Insecta > Coleoptera > Elateridae > Ignelater > Ignelater luminosus. Next base: position 23,445 of record VTPC01007003.1, on the reverse strand, counting down.
CTAAATCTATATTCTATATAATTATAAAGCATATACAAATCACACAGGTCTGCATCAAAAAAGTTTTTTCAAAAGTAATAGCTGAACCTTATTATGTATTTTTCGGTGCTGATTCACGGAAAAGTAGTTAAAAAATCTCATCACGGAAAGTTTTTCCGCAAATTCTGATTTTCCATGGTGGTAGGGGTGGCAAATGACTTTTTTATCACCTGATAACTTCTCCTACATCTCTAGCGAATTTAGTGTCAAGAAGCAACAACGGAATGTTACTGATTTTGTGGTAAAAGTTTATTTTGCATATTTTGATGTGAAACTTGGCGACCAAGATAAAACATGGGCTCCTCATAAAGTTGGCTTTATTTGTGTGGAATGGCTTAAGTGATCTCAAGGCAAAACTCATTCATTCCAATTGGAAGTACCTATGCTATGGAGATAATCACGAAACCACGGTGATAATTACTACTTTTGTCCTTGTAACGTTCAGAAATTTAGCCTGAAAAATAAGAGCAACATCTTTCACCCAAACCTCCCTTCAGCAATCCGCCTAATCCCTCATGGACCTTAACTCTTCACACAGACAAAATTAAACGATTTAGTTCGGGATCTGCGCTTACCAAAACACTGCTCAGCTGTTAGATTCCAGATTGAATGAAAAAAACTTGGTAGAACCAGGAACCTCTTTTTCATGGTATAGGCACTAAAGAAAAGATTTTGTTCTTTACTTTCCTCAGGACGATGAGTTGATTTACAGCACCGACGTTTCCGGCCTCACGCCAATCTTCAAGATTCAACATGACTCAAGTAAATAGAGGCTTTTTATTGAAAGCAGTATTACTTTACAATGGTAACAAGTACGCTTCACTGCTTGCAGGTCATTCAGTTCATTTAAAGGAGCTGGTTCTCTCTAATGTTAAATACAACGAACATGGGTGGATTTTATGTGGAGACTTGAAAGTGCTGTCCATGCTTCTCGGGCAGCAAGGAAGCTATACCAAGTATCCCTGCTTCTTGTATGAGTAGGACAGTCGCAACGGGGATCAGCATTGGACAAAAAGAGGAATGGCCCAAAAGAAATTCTCTACAGTTCAAAGAAGTTTGGTTGACCCAAATAAAGTTTTCTTTCTTCCCCTTCATATAAAACGTGAATTTATCAAACAGTTTGTTAAGACATTAAACAAAGAAGGTGAATGTTTCAAATACTTGGGAAAGACGTTTTCGGGACTCCCTGACGCGAACCTCAAAGAAGAAATTCTTGTTGGCCCTCATTTAACAAAGCTCATGAAAGATGGCATCTTTGAAACAAACATGAAAGAGGGCAAAAAGGGGATCTGGAGCGCTTTCAAAGAAATTTTGTCAACAAACTTTTAGGAAACCAAAAGGACCCAAATTCAAGAATATTGTAGAAAACATGCTAACAAAATTTCAAGATTTGGGTTGCTCAATGAGTTTAAAAGTTTACTTTCTGCATTCTCCTCTCGACAGCTTTCCTCAAAATGAGGATACAGTAGGCGAAGAGCAGGGAGAAAGGTTCCATCAGGATATCAAGGCAATGGAACGGATATATCAAGGTTGTGACGCTTTCTTTCCGGTCGGACGGTGTTCGGTGCTCGGGCGCTAGATTTGTTGAGGGGGTTTACTTCCCCACCTCGCCCTTGAGGCGGTCTGGCGAGGGCTCACCGGGCAGCTCCAATGGAGACCGGTGACTCCAGGGGTCGACAGCTGAAAGAAAAGGTCTGCGGTGTAAATAAAAGTCACAGTAAACGTAAACAGTATTTATTAAGCAGGAACTTAAATGTACAAAGCAGATGCAAGAACCCTAAAATTAAACACAAGACTATTATAAGTCTTTCGGTCGGTTGATGCTCGGGCGCCAAAATATGAGACGCGGACGGATGGGACAGACCACCCTGACACCAAATAGCGTGTCTGGGTATTTAATATCCCTGGGATATTCACTAGGCAGCGAATAGAGCCGTTAGTCGCTAGTGAACCAGAAGAGATGATTCAATGCAACCACAACTGCCTTTCGATGGCCGGGAATTTCAATTTATACCCGTTCGGTTCCCCCACGCTAGCAAACTCTTGTAGCGGGAATGCTCTGCGTGGGAGCAAACGGTCTAGTGGGGGCATATACTATTGGTTTTCCCCACCTATAAAGCAAATAATAATATTAGAATTCATTACATATAATTAATTCTAATGACGACGGGACTAACAAATATCGTTAAAACTACAATTTATTAATCGGTCGGAATTGCAAAATCTTTAGCCTCAAATTAAACCTTATACTCATTGAAATTCACGGTATATAAAAGTGTTGGATTAATTGGAAAATTAATTTTAAACGGTTCACAACTTAAATATTAGTACACGAATAATAATGCAACATAAGAAATATTTGCAGGCGCTTATCAATTGGCACCACTTGGTGGCCGGATAAGCCCGTCGGCGTATACAATGTGTGGATAAATAATAAAGTTTAACAATTAAATAATAATTCTATTATAAACGGTCCTGTAATTTATAAAAGTCAAAGTAACTTCGTTACAAGGTGGGTGGAATGTTAATATGATGGTGGACTACTGATGGTATTACATAGGGAACATCCGCAAAAAGCACAAAAAGAAGCTTTGGACAAAAGAAGATGAGGCTCTACAAGGAACTATCAAGATATTTATCTAAATATAACATAATAAGTACTTTAGGACTAATTAAAAGCATAGTTTTTTTAATTTTTTAGTAAATAAATTTTTTTATATCCAAACTGTGTTTTTTCACTGCTTTTTACTACGTTTGACGCTGTTTAGTAAAATATTTTTACGTGATGGGGCCAAACGCAGATCACTTTAGGGTTTAGCACATCAAAATACTTTAGAATCAGTTGGAACGGTTCAAACAAGTTTTAAAAAATTTTAAAATGCAGATCGGTGTTACTTATAAATCTTGGCTGAGGTGGATTCTGGTTTAAAACTGGCGAAATCGTATACATTAATAGAAAGAATGGGGTCATCTATGATGACGATCAATTGTCTGATTTTATGACGATCATAAGTTTCATAGATGTGCGGCTGCATGCTGAAAAAAGATTGCACGTGCACGTAATGTTGGTTTAACTTAATCTACGTACTTCTGATATTATCATATAATGTTAGAATTTCCAAAGAATGCTTAACTTTTTCTGGGCCGTCTAACCATTTAAAGGTATATATGAATGTTGCTTTTAGTCATCACTGCTATATTAAGTTATTATCAAATTCTTTGTGTAATATTCTCTTTGTGTAATCGATCGTGGAAACTGAATTTGATGTGGTCTTGTAGGCGCAATTGAAAATTTGATATTTATTTCCCATTGCAAAATTACTCATAAAATTCGTTAAAATTCTTTATTTGCCTCTAAGCACATTTTATTAAAATGATTATCTTTGAATTTACATACTTTTCTATTCTGGTTGGGATTGTCCATATTAAATTTTTTATTTGATTCTTTCATTTAGAGCATAGTAGTTTGGCTGCCAGAAGAACTGGACCTGAGAGTTAAGGGAGAAAAAATGAGATCTTTCGAATTTGGTGTGGAGCACTAGTCAGTAGCTAAAGTTTCAATTTTTGCTGTGTTATTTATCAGTAATATTCTCAAAAACTGATTTATAGCTTTGATAATGTTTATTATTGAATTATGTCCTACCAACATCCTCTAGAAGTTTTGTTTCTTAGGGTTTTTCTATGAAAATGATTTTTCCAAATAATACAGGATTTATGTCTTTCGTCACTAAAACTTTTCTGTATTAGATTTCGATAATAAGTGGAATTTTAAAACCGATTCTCTGAAGTTAATTTTAATCAAGTGTTTATCCTTAAATGGTATGATGTTCTTGTGTTAAGTTAAAAGAAAGTTCCTTTCCAAAAACATATTTTTATTCAAACTTTTGTTTTTGTTGTTTACTTATATTATTGCTTGCTTTTCAATTTTTTTTATATCCATACACAGGCTTATATGCAATGTGCCATTAGTTTATGTTTTGAGTAATTGTTACATGCCCCTGCTAGATGTGTTCAGTTGGAGAGCAGAACTAACGCTCTATCTTATTGTAATTTGTATTTTAAATTTTCTAACACTAGGTATCCACGATCCAGCCGAGCAGCCGAAGTCCGCCATTTGCTTCTTTCGAATGAGCTCGTGTGCCCCATTAGAGGAGTAACAACATTAGAAAGCATTGTTTTTACAAAATCATGCAGAATTTAGAGGAAATGAGAAAATCGACGTTATTTATAGCAACATAATGCCATATTAAGTCTTCTCATCTACTGAACCTGAGATTTTGTGGGTCAAATTTGTTTCTACACATTGAGAATTGAAATTTAACCATTTGCATGTTTTTTCTATTACACGACAAATTCAGTATACTGGATGTTAAAGAGAGAAACTTTTAACAGTTCTACGGGACAGAACACACACAATAGAGGTATTAGATTTATAGACGATGTTTCCACAAAATATGAATGTCGAAAGTGAATTTACAAGGCATTTGAAACTATTCTTTATCCTGCTCGTGTATTTACTTTTCTTCTTTTATGGGATTCAGTGCTCAATTAGAGGCGTATTTACGTATGCTATCTTCATCAATATCTTCAGATTATAATTAGCAAAATCTTTGTTGCAATCCTGGTAATTAAATAATGTAAGGATCCTAGTTAACTTTTTTATCACATAATGGAACAATAACTAAGCTATGATAGCACTTGAGTATAACTTCACAATGTTACTGAAATCGCGTTAATTATAAAAGGAACTACTAAAGTTGCTTAAAAAGTTAAATGATGTATATTAAAGAACCTTCTGTTAATTAACGGAAGCTTCAGGATATTCCTCTAAAATAAAACGAAACAAAAACTTTTAATGAAGAATAATCTAGCACTGTAGGTATTAATATGATGAAGCGACACGAAACATTGTGTATTTGCGAAGTTCACTTTAATTATACAAACGATTTTAAAATAAAGTGAAAATTTTTTGTCTTTATTTCTAATTAACTTTTTTTTTGTTTTTCTTTAACAAATATACATTGTGTTACATAGACCACATTTGGTTATGAATTTTTTAAAAAAGTTAACAAATAAATAGTCACTATGTGATGTTTAATTTTGTTTGCCAAATTGAGTTTTATTGAAAACACTATAATAGAAATTTTAGCCAAAGATTATTTTGTTTGCTGTTCCTTGATTTTTTAAATTAATTAATGTTTTTATTCCTATTTTATTGTATTACTTATTGCTGTAGGGTATCGAATTTTAATATTTATGTAGCTTTCTATATTTATTATGACAGACCCATCTGGAATATTTTACAAACTAAAAGTGTCTGCATATTTATCTTTGAGTTGAAATTAAACCCAATCAACTCTATAATCTTAGATTCTAACATGCGCTGTTGTCAAGGCACAGAGAATCAAAGCTAAACCTTTTTGATGTCGTTGTTGTTGATGGGGATGTCTAAACAAAAATTTTTGAAAAAATAGATCCTTATGAAAATAATCATAAAATATTGTAAAACTCTGTTTTACTCGAAAATGAAGCATCCTGCGAAAAATGCAGGAGTACTTTCGTTTTTACATTGAAGATAGTATAAAACAACAATTTTTCCATAGCGTGATGCAATTTTATGCATAATCAGAAATCTTTAATTTAAAATCTTTAAATGTAGTGAGGGACTCTTAATTTCATTTGACCAAATCTAATCTTGGAAGAATATTCTGAACTCTACAACATAAAATTGTAGTAGTGAATAATTTTGTTTTTATTTCTGTTTTAGAAAATGTGTTGCATTTGTTCCACGAGCTGCGTGCAAGCATACTGTGAGAAAAAAATCATTCCTTTTGAAATCTTGATATTCCTTGTGGTCTATTGAAAAATGAGTCCCATCGGAGATTGTAGCTCAATTAAGCATAAGAATGTTTAAAATGTTTATTATTCACTGTAAGAATTTCATATAGAAATAGTCACTTTAACAGTGATAGTAGCATTTCTGGATATTATTGTTTAGTGTAAAGCACGTATTTATATAAAAAAAATATCATCTCCAAAAATCATTAGATAATATATGAAGGAACCTAAATTCGTGCAAAAATAAACAGAACCGCTCTATACGTTATATAAGGCATGCATATTTTACAACTAATCTTCCTTTTATTTTCTACACAATATGACGTAGACGCTTCTAACATTCACTTGGTAATATGAACAAATCGTTGACAGTCTTTCTGTAATTATGTACCTCCCTCATTCTATCTAATTTAAAAAAATAAGTACGTCCTGCAATATATCTAGATTAGACGCTTTAACTTTCCTAAAATCCAAGTTTTTTCACTTCCCAGCTTCCACTTTTACCGGAATGGTTAGAACTAGTAGCGCTTCTTAAGGGACTTGCGGAAAAAGAAACACCGGCTTGTGGTTATCGTTACAGGCTGCTAACGCCGGAGTTCTGTTCCCAAGAGAACTAAAACAGCTATTCAATTTTTCGGTCTCAAGGTCGACTTGATATTAAAAATGGCTGCGGATGGTATACAGGCCTTACATCCCTTTTTAACGTAGCTTTCGAGCACGAAAACTATTTGTTATTTATTGCCGATAAAATTGCTTTGAAAATAAGGTGAAGACAAGGTGTGAAAGAGAAGATTGGAAACTTTTTTTTTATGGAGGTTTGTTCGTGTGTTTTGCATCAAGTTGCAACTAATGTAAATTAATCACACCCACATTTGTACGCCATTAGTGTACCCTCATACCTAGAATAATTTCCATTTAATAACAACCGTTGAGAATATAAACCACTATTTGTTGTGTTTCTGGAATTAATTCTATTTTGAGGTTTAGCTTTATTACAAGGTCGCTTAGCAGTTTTATTAAGTGGGTTTTCATTGCTATCCCATTCCGTGTTTCTCCTAAAACTAACACTCTACCACATTACAACAAAAACATGTTTACTAAATATATACAGAATGTTTCACTGCGGTAACCACCTGGGGAAAATGTAATTTAAGTTCTGCTATTCAAGGTTTAGGACTTTTAGATACAACAACTTGTAATACTGTAAATTGAACTCCGAAAGCTCACAAATCAACGTTCAAAACGAATTGCTTGTTTGCAAATGCTTTTACAGACTGATAGCTTTAGAAAATCATAGACCTCTTCAAAACTTTCTTTGGCAAGTTCTTCCAATTCACAACAAGGGATATACACAAAGTATACCTTTCTGGTTTTTTCAAGATTTAGTGTATAGATAAATAGTGTCGACCAAACTATTAGACACATAGTTCTTTCTGGCTACCCGATTTTATATTAAATTGGTGCGAATGGCCCCTTTGAACTTCCGAAAATTGATTTTGAAGGTCCTCTAACTTCAAAACTGTAAAAGATATCAAAGAACTTTAAGTTTCAAACTTGCACAACTTTTCCTCTAACAAATACTGCGGCAAGAATTCTTTTTCTATTCTCAATACTTTTCACTTTTAGAAACCACATTGTTTAAAGAAATGTCTGGTTTTATTTCAATAATTCTTTCTGTGATTACTCGCTATGTTTTGAAAACTTCATGTTATATTCTTAAATAAAAGGGGATGTTTCAAGGCATTTTGACTTTAAAAGAACAATTTTCAATTTTTTCTTCATACTTCTAAAATACGTGTCAAATTTGAAATAACTGAGGAGTAAGGTACACTTGTAATGCAAAACCCTGATAAATAGTTCTAGTTATACCTATAAATCAAAAATTAGTACTATTATAGCTGTTAGATAATAATTATTCACAAACTATGATTTATTATCAGTGGGAATTTCACAAACCAGCAATTAAATAAATTTACAATCTGGTGATGAAATTGTGGGGCGTTTTATGTCGAATTACAAATTATAGTTTCATAGGTACTTATTGCAAAGTTATTTCAAATGTAAACCGAGTTCGATAGCTTTCTATTTTATATCAGCAATGAAACTAGGATTCTTAATAACCAAGTGTCAGTTTTATTGATTTGTAATTTGGCCACATAATTATGCGCTAGCGCCGTACCTTCCACACTGCTCTAGGTCTAATTGAAGTTTCCGGGCGCAGCCGGAAGCTCTAGAGCCAAAATACCGGAATGTTAAAACACACCTTGCGCCATCTGCTGCTAAATCTCAATTCAGTTTTCGATATTTAACTTTTACGGCTTTCATTTCTAACGCTTTCATAGTTTTGTCATCCCGGTCGGTATAAAAATAAAAGGAAAAAGAAGAAAACCGCATTTGAAAAATGTGGCTGTAAGAAATCCCTTACAATCTAATTTTAAATTAGATTGTCTTTCAAAAAGGAGTTTGTTATCAAGGAGACTAGAAGAGATGGTTTCGGTTTTACGATGGAAATTTATGCATAGGTTTTACAAGTTCTAGTTGGAATTGCACCACTATTGTCTTAGAAGTGCAAAAAAGTGATGCGAGTTTTTCAAAAGTATTTGATGTGGTGTATTTTCTTTGTATTTGTAAGTCATGAACTTAAGATGGGCTGCAATTGAATTCGGAAATTGGATGTACTTAAATAAAATTTGTAAATTAAGAAAGATCAGGAAAGTTTTACGACAGAGATAGAATTTTAATGCAGCATATAGTAAAAGTCAAGTTTACTTACTTGTTGCAAAATGTAATATTATTGACACAGTCAAATTTTCTTTGTATATTCAAAAGTTTCAAGTATTTTCATAAATAATAATGTAATTTCTAAGTTCACTCTAGTTCAATTAATTTAGACATGAAAGAGTTTTGCATGTCTATTGGATAAAAGTATCTACGTACCAGTTGTTAACACAGCGTGAACAAAGTGATAATAAAAATGACCCCAGAAAGTCTAGTCGGCACCCATGAGACCATAAAACAACTCAAAAGGCAAATTTACAAATCTTCCACAAGCTTTGCAGAACAAGAAGTTTGGGGGGCTCAGATATCGGCCATTCATCCCATTTCAATTCCATTCGTGTTTTTTTTTATATCTAAAACGGGAGATCATATAATATATTAGTAAGTTCTCTACCGTTTTCTAACCTAAAGAAGAGGATCACGGATGTTTTCGCATTATTCCTCTATTTTTAAGGTTACAGAGTTTTGAGTAAAATGATGACATGCCAATTGTATGGATGGAACCGTGACTTAGATTTTCATTGATAGTACTAGGCGTATGTTACATACTTTTATGAAATCGTAAGTCTTCTAGAATACCTTGTATTATATATAAGAATTTTGCTTTCCTCATTTACATTTCATGTCGAGCATTTAGCATAATACAAAGAGGAAGCGACTTCTCTGACTTTCACTCTTCTAGAAGCATTATTATCTTTTTCCCTACAAATGATTAACGTTATAAAGTTTACTTTATACTTGTCAAAAGACAATATCAACGTGCACAATGACGTCTTGATACTGCATTTTGAAAAAGGTTTAGAATACATTAACATACTTAGTACAAATGAATTTTTTACTTTTGCCATGGCAGGGAAACTGACTGTCGTGTGTTTTCATAAGGTTCTGTAAATGGGTAAGTTGGCCTTTTTTTCAAAACTGTTGTCTTTACTTTATAACTCTGGTAAATTCATCTAATTTTCATGAGGAAAGGAGTTCTTAAAACCACTGCTATGTATACCTAACAATGAATATATTCTTAAGGGCCGAAAGACGTTTGTATTGTTCTTGAGAAATCTTATCTGCTGTATTTGAAGCTTCACCATGGGCTTACTAATAAGAGTCCATAGCTCTTCAATTTATTATATGCAAAAATAGGGCACAATCTTTTAACTTTTCACCCACCTGTGTATGTTTTATAATCGTGAAGCAGCTTTGTACTAACAAGCCTTCTTAGGCGTTTTTTACTAAACCCTCGTCAGTTCCATAACCACCGCCATGATCACCTACTATCTCTCCATTTTTCCCTGCCCAAACTTACCAAATTCTTTTATCAAAGTAAGAATATTGTCTCAGGCAAGAGGTTTTAACTCTTCCTTTGATAGAGTGATGAGTTGGGAAATCTTGAGTCTGAACCTATCTCACGTAGTAGAAAGACATTTATTTGCCCCTTCCGTATTTAGGGCGTGTAGGATCATTCTCCACACGCATTAATGGCAGGTGTCTTCTAGAGTGACGTAGTTCATTAGGACATCAATTGAGATATTTAAGACTCTTTGACTTTTCTTTATTCGCCACTCTAGTCTAAACAATCTGAACTCGTCTTTAGCTTCTGCTACTTATCCAATTTACCTTTTTTATCTCGTGAGCCCATGCATTTAAGGCCGACGTAATCTACTATCTTGAAATCCGTAAAAGGAGTTTTGGTCCTACATAAGTGTCCTTGGTTTCGTGCTCAGCGCATTTATTCACCTTCTCGTTCCAGATGTGACTGATTTCATTTGTCAGTCCAAAGCTACTCCTGAATAAAAATATTTTTTGGGTGGTCTGGCGTGTTGCTTGTAATGCCGCCTTACTGTCAGAGTAAATATAGAATTCTTTGCTTTTGATAAGATGAAAATAACCTCAGACTTCTATTGTCTAAAGTATTGCCTATCTTGATTAAGTCCTTTTGAAGTCTAGATGGATAACGATGTTTTATTTTCCACAAATTGGGCGGCATGTCCTGTGTTTATTGTTCTATCAAACTATAATGCTTCACCTTAAATTTAAGCTAAATGGTCATGGCCTTTTTCTCTATTCAAGCAACGAGTCCTGGTAGCCTTAATAAGACTTCAAATACTGCTATGGGTGTCATTCTCATCGTTCCGGTTATGCCCAAACTAACTAGTTGTTGAATCCTGACTAATCTTTGGTCAATGGTTGTGCGTTTCACACTTGACTATTGACTACTAGACTATGCTGTGTACTTTTGGTCTGATAGTGGCTGTTAAAGCTAGTAGGTTTCCTTGGAACTAATTCTCCAGCTTTTTTCTACTACACAGCGCAATCGTCTAAAAAGTCTGTCTACAACTTTCATCTTGTGTAAGACCACATTGAGCACTGGACTTTTTGCGCAAGTGTTAGAGAAGATCTATCGTACATTATGAATTTTCTTAGCCTTCTAGCTCTTTTCTTCTGAAGGATTGGCCATCTTTCTATAATCCTACAAACTACTTGCATTCGGTCTCAGACGATGTTCAAAAACCGGTTGGTTACCACTTCAATTTCTGTATATAATGCTTGATAATTATTAGCGACTTACTGGAGATCATAAATCCTACAACTAAAACGTCTCTGTATAACAGACACAATGTTGCGTTCTGGAACTAAGCAATGAATCTCAGTTGCTGCTTACTGATAGCTTCGTTCCTGAATTCTAACAACCAATATATATATGCTCAGACATAGTTTCTAGATAAGATCAAAACAATACTGAATATATCCTAGTACACTGCAAGCCAAAAGTTTAAGACCTCTAACAAAATGATGAAGAAAGAAAAAAAAACACAGATGTTACCTACCCTATAACTCAAAGTAATTGACGAGAATAACAAGATATTAATAGATTACAAATTGAAACCATCAAACATCTTTTTCATCAATCCACCTACCTCTGACCTTTATTCCTTTCTGCACCAAACGTGGCATTTTTAGTACTAATTATTGAAGAACCTCAGGTTGTAAATTGTTCTACGTTTCCTGCAGAATCTTCCAAAGCTGCTGTTATGATGAAAGGCAGTGCTTTCTTACATTCCTATTGAGCTCTTCTCAGGGTAACCCGATGGAATTAAGATCAAGTGACTGTGGGGGCACTGCATGTTCACTAATGTATTTTTTATTTCATGTTCCTCTAAAAACCCACGATATAATCTAGAACTATGTTTAGGATCGTTGTCCTGTTGTGAAACAAATTCTTCCCGATCAGTATGGTATACCGTGGTACTCTAAAACAGTTTTATAGTCTTCTTTTTTCAGAATTTCTTGGATTTTATGCAAATGTACCACTCACTTAAACGCAAAACATGTTGAGATGGTCTTAAACTTTTGGCCTCCAGTATACATTATTAGTGGCATTTCAGAGAATACTTTTAGTGTTACCACAAGGTAGTCATTGCGAAACGTTTCTCTCTCAATTAATTCAAGTTGGAACATTCTGCTGTTTTTCAAAAAACTTTGTCAGGAATCAGAGATCAACTAAATAAAGCAATTTGACGCGGTAATAATTTGGTTTGCATATACAGAAAATCACAGGTTAAGACTGCAGTTTCTTAGTTGTTGTCATTCGTTAGTTGGACTCATAGTGAATCCTGTTGCTAGAAAAGGTTAGAACCCAAATTTTGTAGTCTTGACCTGCAATCTCCTGTACTTGCAAACAAAATATTGACTCTGCAACTCTTTTTGTATTGTTAAATACGAGATATTTCATTTTTTTATTAGATGAATTCATTTTGAATACAGTTAAGCTGTTAATGTTTTCATTTTTTACATAAAGATTAAAAAATAATTAACGGAAAACGCAAGCAACGCCGCTAATTAGTGATACACACACACTACACCAGCGCAGCTCTCAGCGCTGAATGAACTTCAAAGGTTTTCTGCTGAAAAACTTTTTAATCAAAATCTAGATTTTTGTGCCATGATCACCTTTTGAAATGTAATTAAAACATGCTTTGGTACTGATTTCTACATATTTTAGCGAGACTTTTTATTGAAAAATGTAATAGTTGCCATCGACAAGGTTTTACACTTGAGGTTTGTATATTTATTGAAACGAATTTGTTTATGTTCTACTTACATGTAATAACCGTCGTTTTTCGTTGTCTTTTATATAATAGTATAACCTGAACGTCTGAACAGTTGTAGAAGATTGCATTCGATAATGTTTATTGCATCCCACTATTGATAGCAGCTTTTAGCAGCACGCTGTGCGAAACTATAAAGAAAATTAGTCTTCATCCAAACACGAAAATTAAGTAATTATCTTAATTGAAGCAAAAAGTTTGTTTCTACTAATTACGAACTTGAAACTGGAGAGTAATCCAAATTTGTATTTTACGGAGATAAACGTGTTGTATTTATTGTCTGCATCATAGTATGGCTTTCATTTTCTAAGAAGTACATTTTAAATCGAAACCAGCACGCGAACACACAATCAGAATCGCATTTCCTACCGTAACTACATGCGAAATAAACGATAGGGTGTTAGGTAAACTCTTTGCAATAGTTTGTAGGACGTTGTATATGCATATTGGAAACAATTTTTTTAAAAATCACACAGGGGTAGATAACAAGGTAAATTGCAAATTATACAAATTTGTATGGTAAAAAGAATGTTTAGATTTCTAATAGAGTTAGTTTGCTTTTTTTTGCTAATAAGCTGAAGAGCAAATAATCTTGATAAAAGTCGTTAAAATGTTCTGATCCTTTGTGCTAAGAGTGCAGCAAACACGGAACAACTTCTTCCTTTAAATGTCGAGGGTCGCGTCACTTTACTGTTTCCTTACTTTTCATTTTCTCTTAAAGAAGTTATTCATCAGAATACGGCGTAAATGAGAAACATTGTATTTTACAATTAAATATGTAAATGTCTTTTTTTCTAAATTTATCAAACGCTAGAATTTTACAATGAAGTAAAGAAGTTTCTTCCGTTTTAAAGTCATTATGATAAATAAGGTACAAGACAATAGTATCAAATTAAACCAGTCAAATAGGTAGCTGAAGTTGAAGAAAATTAAGAGAAGTGGGTGTAACGTTATTTATGCAGGATAATTTAAAAATAAATGCAATATTATTTGAGTGGGGGGATTTCTTGACTTTCTTATATAAATCGTTTCTCCTCCATCTATTTTTTATTTCATCCTCGCGTTTTCCATGTTTAAACTTAGTCTTGGTAAAAGAGAAGCCTTTATGCAAGCAGGGCAATAAAAATACAACGCTTATTGCTTTTCTAAAGTACACCGTTATCGAAACACAGGCTGTTAATATTAAATGTTGTTCAGTATTTGAAATTTTCTGCATGTTTGTTATTACAGTAAGGGGTTTATTCTATTTTATTTAGTATTATGAGATGTCTCGTTTTCAAGTAAAATAAAATAATCGATCCTCTTAAATTCCCGTTTATGATCATGATACAAGCAAACCCTTTCAGCCCCGGTGGTAGTTTATGGATAGATTGCCGTTACTAATATTTTACATATAGAATAGTAAAATTTGTTGTATTTAAATCTATTATACAGTTTTATGAACGTTGGCGATTACTAACAAGTAACGTCATCTAGTTATAAAACATAGAACTAAGTTGATAATTTCGTTAAAAAGCAAGTGGTTTCAAAATGATAGAATCGTATGCGAATTAGGAAATTACTTTGTATTATCTGAATGTCTCTTTTTTTCTCTGTGGATAATAACTTGCGTGTACGAATGGATAGATTGCAATATTATTTTTTTAATTAGTTAGAATCTTAATCACAAGAATTCTGCTGTATTTGCATAAATTAATGTGCCAATTCTTATGCTGTTTATACTTTCCAGAAAGTGGCAGGTTCTTATTTTATTTGCTGATATATATAGATAGGTGAATCTGTATTTGTTGTAAAAATACAAAGTATAACTATAACTAGGTACTGTATTTTTATACTTCTCAAGAGATAGTATTATGAAAATATCACAAAACACCAAATATACAGTCATATTATGCATTTGCTCGATAAAAGAATTTACGGCAAAATATATATTAGGACCATCGAGTCACATAACTGGAAATGGGGAATGGGAAAATATAATTGAAAATGGCAACGTATTTATCGGACGTACAATGTAGTTCTGACAGTAAAGATGAATTAGAACTGTTTCAAAAGTTTGCAAGAAATCAAGCAGAGGCAGAACTCAGATAAGATTAAAGACAGGCAGAAACTAATTTAGAAATTGAGGCTGTTGATATTTGTGTAGCAGAAATAAACGTCACCGAGAAAAATAAAAACAGCAGGGCACCCAAGAATAATTGGAAGGGGATTTCTGTGGTAATATCAACACAAATACTGGAAAACTTAAAACTTATTTGCTATACACACATTCTTATGAAAATACTGAAATTTCTTAGAATGAGGCAATACTATAATTCAGCTTTTGAGATATCTGAAATATGCAATGCCCCAAGAGATCGGTTTAAAAAATTGAGAACTAGTCTTGATACTGTTATAAAGAAACCAAGTAACGATAATCGGTTTTGGATAGTACTATCATTTTTAGTCAGCACAGGATTACATTTAAATCCTTGTAAGAATTACAATTGGAAGAAAACCCATGTATAGAAGACCAAATCATCCCTTCAAAGCGTATACAATTACACTCAAATTGCAAACTCTATACAGACAATTACTTTTGTCCATTGAAGTTGTACAAGTACTAAAACAAAGACAAATTTGGTATATAGTAACCATTAGGAAAAAACAGATCTGACAATTCTGTGCTCTACTATTGCTAACTATTACACAATGGAATGATAATAATATAGTTACCGTGATTTCTATTTCTGTTGGAAAAGGTACTATTGGCAAAACTGAACCCAGGTGTAAGTATGAAAAACAATATTTATATTAATAGACTAGAAGTGATCAAATTGTAATTACATATAAATTGTTGTTACGAGATAAACCCTACCCATCGGTACCCTACCCATCGGTAGCATAAACATATATAAAATCGGTATGCTACCTTTATACAGTCGAAGACGGGACATGAATTAAGAGAGCTTAGAGCAAACGATAAATGGTAAAAGTGGAACAATAATCTTAAGGACTTCGGTATTGAGAGGGCGCCAGCTGTCGGTGACCCAGTTTCGAATAGAAGATCCCACAGCTGATCTTCGTATATAGGTCAAAGCCAGGGTCGAACCACAGGCTTGAATAATACACAGATAAATAAAATGGGGATCGTACTGCACTGTAGTTAGATACTTACTTTCACAAGGTAAACTCAAGATATGAGAGCGTCGACACTACTGGAGTCCAGGCCAGCTGTTTCCTGTAAGGCTTAATAAGTATGCTTATAACCCATTAAAAGATCGGAATAAGTTAATACATATACTGGCATATTATAGCAAAATGAATATACAGAGAAAGCAGGATACAGCAATGCGGTTTACACTTTCGGAAAACTTCATATACCTAAATAAACAATAATAAACAAAGAAACAGTAATACAAAATACAAACAGGTACACGATAAATGCGACCGGAATAATACAGGAAGCACTGAAATAGTGAAAACAATGTACACATAAATATAAGGAATCGACCGTAAATATTAAGATAAGATTCACTGATCGTTTATGAGAGAAGCATAAACATTAATTAAAAATAGGGAAAACATAAATAATACCGATGTTTGAATTTAAATCTGTCACCTGTAGGTGTTTGGCAATTAACCGTGGATTTCAAAAATGTAAATACATAATTCGGCAAACAAGATAACTTGTCAAAAATTGTTGAATAGTAAAACGTTTCGTTAACAACATTTAATATATATGAACCATAGAGATAAATACTAATTTCATAAATATTGTTCTTAAAGAAGGCAAACAAATAAGAGATATCAAGGTTTAAAACAAAATAACTACGTTATAATTCAACAAGCAATATATTTCTATTACACAAATAATCTTAACGGACCTTTCACTACAGTGAACTGTTCGACGGGTTTTTCACTAATATTAACTGGTGTTCTGAGGTTTTTCACCAGTACGAATTACTTTTCTTCAGACGGTTGATGATGTGGCGATAAAAATGTAGATAGATTTCGCAGATAATTGCGAGGGTTTGTTGGCAAATGGTGTGAGCCAACGATGCTTCTTTATAAAATATTAAACAAAAAGGTAGAAAAGGTATTTACCATAGCAGGAACTATCATTTAGAGAGCGAAACCAGCTGTTAGCACAAAGTTCACTAACCTCACGACACTTTTACACAAATTTTAATTCACAGATATTACCTAAATATTTACAGGTTTTGGACGTCTCCCTCATACGTTCGATAACAAGATATTTTAATTGACTTGAAAAATATCTAGATAAATAGAATAAGGCAGTACAAATCTCGTATCAAGCTCGGTGGAAATATTGCGATAACGATACGGTAGTTTGAAGAACTTCTCGAGTCTTCAAGCGAGAGATGTCACTTCCTACCTCCCAATAGTGCAGGAAGGGTGTGCTTTAGCGAGAAACTTGCCCCTTGCACTCGGTAATTATAGGAAATTTAAATCTTGTCTATACCAGGCAAGTTGACAAATTTATAGTTTTAAGGGTAATAAAACCAAACGATAAGAGTCTGAAATTCTGTGAATCGCATAAATGAAACCAGAAAAATATAAAATTAGAGGCGAAATACATTTTTAATTTAATATTTAAGAAAGCATTTTATAAAAGAATATCAGAAATTTAACATTCCCAAGTCATAAATTACAACAATGTCAAGGAGCGTTAAACCAAAAGGCTTTTATATTGCAAGAAGACGTAGAACTTTATTTTTAAAAATTTATAAGTATAAATAACTTATTAAGGAAAAGTTCGCTAATTACAACATTCTCCCAACCACCTACCGCATATTTTTGATTTCTAGGCACATTCTGTGACAATATCAATAACCAAGAGCTGGTTAGAACATCGCAGAGATGTTAAAGTTAGACAAATGCCAAAGAAAGATAGCATGAATTTGCTCTCATTTACATTTAATACTGCCAATTATTAGCTAAAGCGGGCCGTGACACATTATAACCAGGATGAAGAAGACAGCTCAGAGAATATTTTTTTTACACATGAAATTGCCACAGTCTGAAGTGGGTCTTTAAGTGACGTTTGTTATAATAATGTTATAATCTAGATCTCGTCTGCTTTGTGAAAATTGCAATGCCCACTTATTGTGTATGAATTTTGCCAATAATTGTTTCAAGTTGTTTCATCGAAAGAAAATTGTTAGTTTTACCTTCCATATAGTTCTTAGCGTAAAGAATTTATCTTTTGTAACTATCAAGACTTGTTGGGTACATATTTTTGGCAAAAAAAAGCAATATAATAATTATTTCTAAATATTAAATTTGTTTTTATGCTTATGAGGTGGTCTAGACTAAAAGATAGATAAGCCCTAAAAAAATTTCTAAGTGCAGAGAGAGAACTCAGGTCTATAAGTCTTGTTTTCTAATACTGAAGAATACGAGAAATCTTTACATGGATCGTTCCAGCTTGAAAATCATAGAAACTTCAATTTAACTCGCAGACGATGCATCCTATAAGAAAGATGCAACAGCAAATGTCAATTCTTAATTTTCGGTGAAGTGAGAATTCCTTTTCTCTTGTTTTGGCACCTAATAAGAGACATTGCTATCACAGGAAGTGGAATTATTATCACGATAATTATGCCTTAGGTATTTTTAAAATTTTTAAATTAAGCTGTTGTCTTATTGATTTATGTAACACACTTCTAAAATAATCTTTCTTATTTGGGTTCCTATTACTTACTACTCATATTAACTTAGAGTAACAAATTAATTGCTTGGAATTTGATGATGTTTAATAAGAATTAATAAGAAAATTAAGAATGATGGAGTTACGAGTTTGGTTATTTTTTCAATTGAATACTCAAAAAAAAGATTCTTACCAATTTCAAGAGAGAATTGTATAAGGACCTATAAGTGCCATTGATCTTTGTTGGATGCTACATAAGATTTTGATTATGTTTCGCAATAGTTTAGAATTTACAAATGACATTAGTTTCTAACCTATTAAATATAATGTGAAAAGTTATATAAACAATCAGATAAAAGTCCTTTCTGCTATATTGTAGATAGTAATAAAAAAACCTTGTAGTAGACAAAAATCCCTGATGTGTATCATAACCGTTTATTTATCCCACAAAAGTTTGATAAATCTGACCAAAACAAGTTTTTAACTGATGACATCTGTTAAAGTTTGCTGAAACGATCTGATGGCATGCGAAGTCAAGTTGTAAACTAGGCTGCTTGTACAGAATATCTTTGGTTAAATCTTTGTTTTGATGAAGTAACTAAGTATTATATGATCATACTGTCATACCAAATAAGAATCTGTTAGTTGAAATACATTTAATGAACAATAAATTATTACATTATTATATCTAACAGAAATCTTTATCTTGTACTATAATGGAATTTCATAAATAATCAACACCAACATTTTCCAATCTTAAATTCCTTATCTTTATTTAAATGTTTTCCCCAGTACGTAAATCACCACATTGACTTCGGCGTTTCGGCTTAAAAAATTTTTATTCCTAAATCTGCATTCCCACGAGACATTCAGCCCGCTTTAATGACATTATAAATCCCCCTTCAGGGCTCGTTTTCATTTCATCCTGTTTGCAGCTCTGTCTAGCTCGGGCAATCTTTCATGCGAATCCGTTGGTTGGGTTGTTTGGTAACATTAAAATTCCTTAATCATTTTTGATAAATCCCTGTATAATTGACATGTTTTAAAAATTTAATTCTACTTTAATAGTATTTTGCTCAGGTTTTCTCCCTTATTAGTAACAACCCGGCGTTGTTTTTTCTGAATAATTTAGAAAAATTAGTTACGGCCTGTGATATCATTTACCTGAAAAAATAAAATTTTGTTTTTCTGCTTGAATATTAAATATCGTTTGCGATAAAACACGAAAATTTTTTTTATGCTTGCAATGGCTCGTGTAGGAATTTTAGATTTTTTTAATAACCATAACTTAAGAATATCAAGCCAAGACAAATTTATATTTTTCAAGTATTGGTTGCTGTAATTAACATTTATCATAGATAAATTGACTAATTCAATTCTTAAAATTTAGATTAGACAGATTGACTATGTTATACGGGACAATCATTTTTTTCCGATCATAGAAAAAGGATAAAATATATATTAGGAATATAGTATCTGGAGTAAGTTTCACAAGCTATTAAAACTCTTCGGGAAACTTTAGATATCATTAAGGATTTAAAGATTTTGTAGGTTTTAAATTTCTATTTTCGTTTTGAGAAAACTTGATGGTATGCTTCTCTTTTAGTTAAATTACAAATTTATATACACAGTCTTAATAGCCTGTAGCGCTGTTCTGAAAATGCTAGAAACAATTATTTTGTTTGAAATTCTTTTGTTTTGCTAGCAAGAAAAAACTTTTAATCTAGTTTTATGTTTTCTGCACTGTTTACGACATTTATATCTTCAGATAAATTAACCTTTTAGAATTATCTTTTAGAAAGAGTCGGGTGATTTTAATTGGAGCATTTTAACGTACTTTGCTTTAACTTTTCAGGTCATTGTAATTATTTATAACCATCAAAGTATTTTACAGTTGAGTGAAAAATATAAAACACATAAATAAATGGTACAAGTTTTTTAGAGTATCCAACCCTACTTTTTGCTGTCCTTTTTAATTAGCTAATATTAATCTTTCTGGACTAAAACTTAGAAATTGGGTTAATTATTCAAATGCAAGGAAACTTTCGGGACGCTGATATTTATGTAGTGCTTCTTAACAATACAGAATTTATGTTAAAGGAGGGGGAAACTATGTCAAAAGTTTGTTGTCACATTGTTTCGAAGTTAATTATACACAATTTTACTTTTGAAGCTTAATGCAAGCTTTGTACCACATGGGCATTATCAAGACATCTTGATGTTGAGGTGTATTGTGTTTGTACAGTTCTGTAGAAAAGACTGAAGCATAAAAATATTTTTGCTTTGTATGTTATTCGTGTTAATTAATGTCCGACAAAACTCCCAGACATTCTTGTAAATTCGTAAACCAGACAACCGCTTGTTGCACAACTTTCAATACTTTCCGAAAGCATCAAACAACAAGAGTATTCATTGTGACTAAACCATTTGCTTGTAGTATTCACATTCATTTGTTATCTTTTCTGTGTCCTAGAAAACCATTTTGGTCAATCATGTCATCAAAAAACTTGGTGTATAATTTAAACTCTGGAAAGAGTAAAACCAATGTTTTTATTTTTCCGTTTAGGAAAAGGCCGCTTGGAAAATTAGAGATTCTTCTTTAGTCAAGAAGAAGAATTATAGGTTGTCTCAGGATTTCTTTATATTTCTGTTCAGTGTAAATACTTAAAAACTTGAAAATCGTAAGGTTTTTATTACAACTATCGGCATTTACACATTTTTATACTAGGATTTAGTTAAAACACAGCAACAAAATTAACAATTAACTTTATTATAAGGAAGAATAACTTTAGTTGAGAACATACTTGAAAACTTGAAATTTGATACCAAAGATTAAACATCTTAACGTATTTTGTGGAAATTTATAATTTTATGTTTCGAGTAGTTTTAAGGCGTATGGTGTCTGCTTTAATATGTAACAAATGCCTTTTAAAAATGCGCAACCAAAATAAACATACCTGTTATACGTAATTAAAGTTTTGAAAACAACATTTTTATTTACTTTTAGTAAGGTTGTAAAGTTAGTCACACTTCTGACTTTCCTACACTATATCAGTTAAAACTTCCAGAAAAAACAGCTGCTTGTTCTTGCACATTTATCTGTAATCTCTAATTAATTGTTGATATCTAGAACTAAGAAAAAATATATAATGGGAATCAATTTTCACTAAGTTGCAATAGTAGAAGTAATAGAAAGCCGTTGATGTTTCTCTTCTATTTACCTAGAGACTCAGGATAGGAATTTGCGAAAACTGAGATATTGGATTTTTTCATTAAAAAGAAAAAGCTGCGCTTCATCTGGCAACTGAAAATAGTTAGAAATGTCATTTTTTGTTTTTAATTTTTTTTATATAACTTTATGATCATTTATGGAAGAATAAGCCAAAATTTTTGAAAGATGTAAGCGTAATGAATTTTTCTTGCGATTCCATATAACATAGGGGCGTATCAACAAATTATCAACTTTACAGGAATTTAGAAAAACGTTTAAAAAATTCTAATTGAAAAAGATTTATGTATTTGTAATTTGGTATATGATATGTATATCATGCTGTCCAATTTTAAGGAAACTTTCCAAAGTTGAGGAAGCTGAGTAATAGCAAATACGCCTATATGTAACAATAACGCTGATGATGTACTTTTAAAAAGAAGAAAAATGGAGAAAACATCTAAAAAACTAACTAAGTATAGTTTTTCTACAATTATTTCGTTTTTTAGACCTCAAAACAATAAATTAAGAAAACACTTGGTTTATTAAATAAAATACTAAAAGTTAAGTAAACTAATTTTTACGGTTACTTCTTTTTTTGGGCCTTATTTATTTATTTATTTCATTGACTCCATACGGCAATGTTTTATAATATTAATGAAACATTTGTGGAATAACATCATGCTCATATAGTTCCTGCAGATTTTCGTATTTTTTGCTTCCGATTTTGATAATATCTGCATAAAGGACAGTATTGTGACGTGACCTATACTTTTATTCCGTATCAATGAAGGTCGTTCCGGTTTTCTTAATAGCATTTGCAATTCATTATAATCTTTATCCCAGTGTTCATTTTGTGACGCTTTTTTCGGTCGCCAAAATATGTGACACGTTGTCTTGCTGGTGCTCGGTCGGTCGGTGCTCGGGCGCCAGATTTTGTAAGGGGTTTTACTCCCCCACCTCGCCCTTGAGGCGGTCGAGCGAGTGCTCACTGGGCAGCTACGATGGAGACCCGGTGACTCCAGGGGTCGGCGGCTGAAAGAGAAAGGTCTACGGTGCAAATAAAAGTCACAATAAACCTAAACAATATTTATTAAGCAAATAAACATAAAGGTACAAGCAGATGTTAGAAACCACAAAATTCAACACAAAATTATTATAAGTGTTTCGGTCAGACGGATGAAAAGTAGAGAGCTGGCGGATGGGACAGAGCACCCTCACACCAGATAGCGGGTCTGGGTATTTAATATCCCCAGGATATTCACTAGTCAGTGAATAGCGTCGTTAGTCACTAGTGAAGCAAAGAGCTAATTCAATGCAACCACAACTGCCTTTCGAAGTGATTCAACGAATATGCCACCGAAGGTGGCTAGCATTTAGATGACTTAACATCTCTATGGCAAGAAGAACTTAGATGTTTGGTTGGTGGTGATTGGTTTGTGTCAGCACGTCTGCGTCCCGTGGTGTTGTTGATGATGGAGGAATGCGATGGTCTGTGATGTTGCAGTGCCCTGAAGCGCCAAAGCACATCCAACTAGTCGCCGAACAGTGACGGAGTTGAATTTAATCGAAGATGAAAGTTGCAGGATATAATAAAAAACGGTTCCTTTCAGAACGGTGTTGGTATTTGCGTAGTGAGTTGTGCAACAGTATGTATGTCTTTGTGTAGTGCTGTGTGTGTGTCTTGATGTATTTAGTGTGCCGTGGGCTGATGCAGATGCCTTTCGAGGGTCGAGCATTCCAGTTTATACCCGTCCGGTTTGCCCAAGGTAGCAAACTCTTGTAGCGGGAATGCTCTGCGTGGGAGCAAACGGTCTAGTGGGGGG
>VTPC01007001.1:0-24039 GCA_011009095.1 Ignelater luminosus | reverse complement strand
GATAAGAAAAGTGGAGAGAGTACTTTCAAGAACTACTGCCGACGGAGGGAGAAGAAGAACAACTAGAAGAGACCTCACAGAATACAGACGCTGTGAATGACGAGAATGTTAAGACAATAACAATGGAAGAATTAACGAAGAGCTTGCAGAAACTCAAAGTGGGTGAGGCGTCAGAACATGATGAAATAACAGCGGAAATTGATCTGAGGTGAACTGCTGGAATTATTGCTGGTTATTAAGTGTTATGTTGCACGCACACCAGTTTGACCCACTTGTAGTGCCCCCGCTCAGCGAACTCACTAATATAAGAAGACTGACTAATATAAGTGCGGGCGCCCACCGCATCACTCAAAAAGACAGTCCTCTATACCTATGGTAGATAAAGAAGCGGATAAGTAAGTAAGTAAGTAGATGTTGAGTGTTAGAGCGCGAGGAAAGCTGATGGTAGCTAAAATGCTGGTGGTGCGATGGTGGTCTTGCTCTTACTTGGCACTTAAATTGGCAAGTTTTGGCACTGAAGATGGCTTCCGATAACCGGTGCTCCATATGGTGGCCGTTGCAGCGTTGATAGTAGTGAAGCGAAGCAAGAAATGTTAACAATTGTTAGATTAGTGCTGCAGTGTTTTGAATGAATTATTGGCAGCAATAAAACTATAATGTTTAGTATTTGATGAGGGATGGATTAAATGGTTTTCCCCAGAAACGCAACCTCCCCGGTTCGCTCTGAGGAGGATTTGGAAAGGAATTGGGGATGAGATTTGAAAAGAAAACCAGAAAAAAAAGGAAGAACGGTGACGGACGGGAGGAAAATTTTTGGTAGCGTTCAAATAGTGAAGAAGCCTAAAGAGCTTCAGGCTCAGGAAGTTGACTGTAGTATAAAGCTGGGAAAATGCAAGTGATACAGTGAAGAGCTGGCCCTACGTCCTCCTTATAACATAAGAAATCATCTCGAGTCGACTGATGTGCTTTGTTGCAGATGACATGTTCAATAGCTCTTTTAAAAGGTTGATAAAAAGCGAAACCTTTGGGCTATCATAGGTGGCCTGTTAGTAAACGTAACTCAGCCCGTGTCCGTCCATTACAGGAATTTCAGCCCTTGATGCTGCGGGATTACTCACATAAATACCGGGAGCCGAGTGGGACTCGCTCTCTTGCATCCCAACTTTCGAGGAGAATACATCCCTCTTGCACCTTTTATCATTCAATGCTTCCTGTCTACACCGCAGCTACTTCTAGGCCCCAAACCTTTTATACAAAAATAATGTGTTTTTTTTTCAAATCAAACCTTAACCTTAACCTCACAACAGCGCCATTGCAGAAGTCTATTGGGCCTGGGCCATCGCCGTCAACAGCAGCCGCCATCTCCGAGCCGCCTTCGGCTAGTTAGTAACGTTTCAGCAGTCCCGCCGTAGGGCACCGTACAGAAGCAGCTTTGGCACCCTGCTGGCCTCCACGCTCTGAAAGGCCAACTCTACGAGCAAGAACAATATCAGATTTCCACCCAGTTCAAAGCAAACTTCTTAACCTCCTCTCTAGCAAAGCTAGAGACAGCATTTTTTGCTCACTATGGGAGCGAGGGCAAGAAATTGCAGTTTCGCGCCGCCTTGTATGACAAGCGACAGCAGAAAGACGAGCCCGTCACAAATTTTATCCGGAAAAGACAGTTACCGGCCAACTACTTCATGCCCACGATAGAGGAGTCAAACCTAGCCACGCTCTGCAAAAACCCTGGTGAAACTGCGCGGCTTCCACAACGATCGTCCGAAAAACAAACAAAAGGCTGTGCAGTAGTCTGAGAACCACTAAACAACCACAACGCACAACCAACCATGCCGTTGCTATTACAAACGCGCTCTCTTCAAGGAACGACGTCCAATCATCAATCCCTTCTAGAAGAGGAAGAAAACAGCAGACTTTCAATGACGTGCAGCTAGACCTTCTAGCGCTGATTCAAGGGATGGCTAGAACAGACATTGCTTTCACACCACCTGAGAACGATGCCGCCGCCTCCCACGACACCACGTCCGGTGAACCCACAGCTTCATTCATACTGACCACACTCGCAGCCTTCTCGTCACCGCTAAAGTCCACAACAGTCAGCACGACGAGCCCGTTACTAATGACCTCGTCGTCGCCGCCATGGATAAGCTCATAATCACATTGGCCCTCATCTAACCATCCATAAACAACACAAGAACCGTTCCAAGACAAAAAATTTCGAGGATTGTTGAATTCGAGCCTCCCTTCGAAAAAGCCATCACTGATAAGCCTGTGATTACCAACCAGGTCCTCATCCAGCCGTGAACCGACAAGATAAGAACCGTTTCAAGTCCAGAAGCTTCGCGCCTGTCGACGTTGAGCCCATGGTGGCAGCAGCCGTTTCGGTGGCAATTCAGGATAACCCCACGACCGCCGCACGAGATAAGAGTCACTTTTTACCTCAAGTTTGACGACTCTGAACATGATACCAACAACCATCCACCGCTGTAGCAACAACTGCAGGGTATCCACAACTTTACGCCGCCGCCAACCGTCCTGCTTGCTGCCAAGAAGAGATGGCTCTTGAGGATTGCCAAAACTCCTACAGACGTCACGGCCAACATGCCACCGCATCATCGCCCAAACCTTCTATTATCGTGTCTCTCGCAAACGGATGCGAGTGGAATAAGCATGACGGCGGGATGCAATCAAAAAAATTGAGGCCCATTGACACGCGATCTCACATCTCGACGCTTGAATCTACCCTTACAAGGATACATAGGACGAGCACCAGCCAGATGTATCATTCGACTAGCGACGCCGCTGCAAACGCCGTTCAGCTTCACGAACGAAACTGACAGCATCCTGGACCAGCCACGACGTCTGCAGCCGCCAGAATCTGCCACCAAAACTGGGGAAAAAGTGTACGGTAGAAAAAGGAAATTAATTTTAAGTGTAATGTGATTTCCGATTAATCGATCCCATTGGTAAATTTTGAGGTTGAGCATTTGATTAACTGTGTTTTGTACAACCGGATCTTAGAAGGTTGGTGGAAGCCAAAACCCAACCTCAATTATCATATTCAGCCTGTTGGTGGTCGTAGCCCAGCCCCTGTCTGCTTTCAGCATTCTTAAAAAGGACAGAGATACTGGAAGTTTGATCTTAAACTACCGCAGATAACCTGTTGGTCAACGCAGCTCTGCCTATGTTCGTATCCAGCATTCATAAGAAGAACAAGAAAGGACGAAACCTTATCTTAAGCCATTATAGGTAGCTTGTTTAATATTTGGCTTTCTTTTAGAAAGTCGATGGAAAACGAAGCCCGATTTAAACCATCGCTGGTCGGATCTCGCTCTTTATCAACCTTCTAAGGAAGCTAAATATCTTGCAGACCTTTGCGGTGACTAACACTCGATCTTCTCTCTCAATTGGGAAATTTAATTTACTGGCCCCGTTAGAAGGCGTGGCCTAGCTCGTGTTCGTATTTAGCAGTACCACAATATAGAACGTTCCTCTCGATTGGTTCGGATTTCGCACTTTATTGGTTATCTCAACTCTCTTAAAAAGTCAATAGAGGGCAAACCCACTTCGGATCGAGCTAGGCTTTCCAACAGACCATCTGCGGTGGTCCCTTGTCAAAATTTGATTTTCATTGGTCTTCTTAAATGTTTTAGAAAATTGAAAAAGGGAAAAGCCTGATGTTGGAGGTGCGCTATCTGGACTGTTTCGCTCTTAATTGATCTCCTTAACTCTTCTAGAAGGTTGCTGTAGGACGAAGCCCGCTTTGAATAGCGTGACCAAGCCCGTGTCTGTAATTAGCTTTTTGAGAAATTTAATGGAAGACGTCGCCCTGCTCGTGTTTGCATTCAGCATTCAGAAGAACAAGAGAGGAAGAGAAACCTGATCTTATGCCATCATAGACGCCTTGTTTGATACTGGAGCTATCTTCATCAACCTTGTAGGGAAGCTAAATATCTTGCAGGCCCTTGCAGTGTCTCAAAGTCGGTCTTCGTCTTATATTGGGAAATTTTAGTTTACTGGGTTTGTTGATGGGCGTAATCCAGCATGTGTTCGTATTTAGCATCGCAGAGCTTGTGTTCGGTTTTTCGCATTCTTGACCTGAGCCCACCGCAGAGAGTCTGTTGATGGGTGTAGCCTTGCCTAGCTTTTTAAGAAGGTCAAAAAGGGCAAAGCTCGATTATAAGCCATCACAAGTGGTTTGTTTAATATTTAGTTCTCTTTCAGAATGTTGATGGAGTACAAAGTCCAACTTAAACCTTCTGGATTGCACTTTGCTCTCTATTAACCTTCTAATGGACAGCTAAACATCTTGCAGACCTTTGCTATGGCTCAAAATCGTTCTACGTCCTCCACTGAAAAACTTACTTCACTGGGCCCACTGATGGGCATAGCCTAAAACGAGTTCATGTTTTTCTAAAAAACAATGCAGGCTAAAACTCGGCTATGAAAGTGTAGCTAGATCTCCATCAGGCCTAAAGTTGGGCTTCGCTTTCTATTAGTTTTTTCAACTCTTTTAAAGAGCCAATGAAGGGTGAAGCCAGACTTTGGGTCTCCTCGGTTTGAGCACGCCTTTCAGCCTGTTGTCAAACTTTGTTTTTCATTAAGTTTTTTAACTTTATTAGAAGATTGATGGAAAGTGAATCTTAGAGCATAACAGGTTGGGTAATGCTAGCTGTCGTGGTTGAAAGTCGGAGTTTGCCTTTAATTGTTCTTCCTTAACTCTTTTAGAAGGTTTATGGAGCACGAAGTTGGCGTTGGATGGTATGGCCCGAATTGTGTCTGTAAATAGCTTTTTAAAGAAGTTAATAGAAGACGAAATCCGACTGGGTGGCGTAATTGAATCCGCAATAACATAGTGTTAGGCTATTCTCTCAATCGGGTCAGCTATGATGTGTCAAGGTCGGGCTTTGCCCTTTATTAGTTTTCTAAAAGAGTTAAGAGTTGAGAATACCAATATAAGGCGCAGTCCAGTCTTAGGTCTCCTTATCTCGCTTTCCGGTAGGCTACCTGAGATGATTTGTTGTCAGACTTCGCTCTCTGTTGATGTTCTTAACTGTTTTAGAAGGTTGACGAAAAAAGAAATCTACGCGTGACACAACCTGTGTTTATAATTAGCTTTTTGAAAGGTTATTGCAGGATGGACTCCTAGTATAGATGGTGGATCTGTTGTAGCATACTGTTCGACTTTCTTCTTGATCTCTTAGAGTCCACGGAGAGCGACGCTGACCTTAGATCGGCTTGGGTTTAGCTACGCTTTCTAGCAGATCACATACCGTGGCCCGTTGCCAAATTTCCATTGGTTTTTTAACTCAATTAGAAGATTAATGCAGAGCGGACCCTGATCTTGAAGCATAACCGGTTGGGCTGTGCTAGCTGTGATGGTTCAAAGTCGGAATTTGCTCTCAACTGATCTCAATTTTTTTAGAAGATTGATGGAGGACGAAGTCTGTGTTACATCTAAAGAGACACAACGTAATTAGCTCCTTAAAAGATCGACTGGCTAGCATAGTAGAACCTTTAGTAGCATAATGTCAGGCTTTTCCCTCAATCGGGTCATTTGTCGGGACGGCTAGGGTGGTCCAATAGTAGATTTTACCTCCCAGTGGCTTTCTAAAAAGAATGAAAAAACCAATGTAAAGTAAAGCTCAACCTTGGGTTTCTTCAGGTCAAGATACGCTTTCCAGCAGGCTACCTGCAGTGATTTTCTCTTTAACTGATCTTAACTGTTTTAGAAGGTTAATGGCTTAACTCAGCGTGTGTTTCTAATTAGCTTTTTTAGAAGATTGCAGGACAAAGTTCGATAGCTTATCTGCGGTAGGACAATGCCAGACTTTCCTCGTAATCTCATCAGGCAACGCCGTTCGGTAGAGCTGGTGCGGTAGCCCAATGTCAAGTTTTGCCCTCCATTGTTCTTCTTAACTCTCTTAGAAAATGAATGGAGGGCAACTCCTAACCTCAAAACCTAACAGGTTGGGGTATACTATCATTACGAGGATAGTAGAGAAAGTAATATCACTAGATGGAACTTTCTCTGTTACGTTCTGCGAAATCCAAAGATAAGGATCTCGCTCAATCCAAATTTAAATGTAGTGGTTCACAGTTGGGATTTGTCCTCAATCGTTCTTCTTAACTATTCGAAAAGGTTGATAGAGGATGAAGCTCGAATGGGCTATACCATTCGATAGACCACTTGTGGTGGTCCAAGATGTCAAGCTTTTCCTTTCATTAGCTTGCTAAAAGTTGAAAAAGTCGATATAGGGCAAAGCCCAACCTTGGATTGCTTCAGATCACTTTCCAGCAGGCCACATTCGATAACCCGTTGTAGAACTTCGCTTTATATGGATCTTCTTAACTCTTTTAAAAAGTTGATAAAGCACGAAGCCCACATTAGATGGCGTGACCTAAATTTGTGCTGGTAATCAGCTCCTTGAGAAAGAAGGAAGAGGACAAAACTCGACTGGATGGCGTAATCAAATTCGCAATAGCACAAAGTGAGGTTTATCTCGCAATGGTGACCTAAGGTCAAGCTTCATCTTTCATTACTTAGCTTTCTAAAAGAGTTGAGAAAACCAATGTAAGGCGAAGCCCAGTCTTGGAACGCCTCAGGTCAAGATGCGCTTTCCAGAAAACCACCTTGTCGGACTTCGCTTTCTATTGATCTCCTTAACTGTTTTAGAACGTTGATGGTGTGACTCAACCTATGTTTATAATTAGCCTTTTGGGAAGGTTATTGCGGGACAAACCCCACCTTCGACATTTGCCTTCTATTGGTCTTCTCAACTCTCTTAGAAGATTAATAGAGGGCAAACCCCGACCTTGGGTCAATTCGCGTAGAGCTAAGCCTTACAGTTGTCAAATCACGCTTTCTATTGGACTTTTTAACTCTTTTAAAAAATCAATGAACAGCAAAAACCTGAACTTGAAAGCTCGACCTTAGGTCATATCGGGCAAAGCTGCGCCTTTCAGTAGGCAAGCTGCAAAAATCCGTTGTTCAACTATGCTTTCTATTGATCTTTTTAACTCTGTTAGAAAATTGATGGGCAGCGAGACCTGACCTTGGAAGCATAACGGGTCGATCTGTGCTATTAGTGGTGGTTTAAAGTCGGGGTTTGCTCTTAATTGGTTTTGTTAACTCTTTAAGAAAATTGATGGAAAGCAAAGCTTACGTTGGATGGCGTGACCTAGCCTGTGTTTGTAATTAATGTTTTTGGAAGGTTATTGCAGGATGAAGCTCAACGTCGAGATTCGCCCTAATTCTGTCAGAAAATTAATGGAGGGTAAAACCCGATCTTGGGTCAAGCTACGCTTTCCAGTAAGGAACTTTCTAAGATTCGTTGCCAAACTACCTTCTCTATTAGCTTTTTTAACTCT
Source organism: Ignelater luminosus (assembly GCA_011009095.1). Taxonomy (NCBI): domain Eukaryota; kingdom Metazoa; phylum Arthropoda; class Insecta; order Coleoptera; family Elateridae; genus Ignelater; species Ignelater luminosus. The sequence goes on along the minus strand of VTPC01007001.1, from coordinate 16,668 downwards.
GCTAGAAGATTGATGGGCATAACAAATTGAGCTACGCTATTTGTGGTGGTTCAAAGTCGGAGTTGGCCCTGAATTGGCCTTGTTAACTCATTTAGAATATTGGTGGAAGACGAAGCTGTCTTTGACCTGTCTTTGACAAGGTTAATAAAGGACGTAGTCCGAGTGTGGTTAGCGTAGCCCGATCCGCGTTAGCACAATGTCGGTTTTCTTAATCGGGCCAGGCTATGCCCTTTGGTAGGTGACCCAAGGTTGCATTGGCCTCTTTGACTGTCTTGGAAGGTTGATGGAAGGAGAAGCCCGATTTTGGGCTAGTGCGGTTCGGGATAGGTCTTCTAGCAGGGTGCCACTGTTGAACTTTGCCATTTTAACTATCTTAGAGAGTTGATAGAAAGCGTAGCCTGATTTTAGTGCACAACAGCTGCTACGCCTTCTAGTAGGCAACGTGCAAAGATCTGCTGCCAAGCAGTTATTTTTATTGCCTTTTTAACTTTGTTAGAAAATTGATTGGTAGTGAAGCTTTACCTTGAAGCATAACAGGTCGAGCTACGCTATCTGTGGTGGTTCAAAGTCAGGTGTTGCCCTTAATTGGTCTTTTTAACTTTTTTAGAAAATTGATGGAGGACAAAGCCTACGTTGAATGGCGTGACCTAACCTGCGGCTGTAATCAGCTCCTTGACAAGCTCGGTCTTTTTTTCTCAATCTTAAGGTTGCATTGGTCCCATCTTGAAAGGTTAATAGAAGGAGAAGCCCAAATTTGGGCTACTGTGGTTCGGGTTGGGTCTTCCAGCAGGACACCATTGTCGAAGTTCACTTTTCATTGGCCTTTTTAACTGATCTAGTGCACAACAGCTGCGTTGAAGTTTAAAGTCTTCTTCAAGCCTTAATTGATCTTCTTAACTCTTTTAGGAGGTTGATGAGTGACAAAGCTCACGTTAGATGGCATGATCCAATCTGTATTTGTAATTTGTCCTTTGACAAAGTTAATGGAAGACGAAGCTCAAGTGCTTAAGAGTTAGTGAAATCTTTTCCTTTAATCGGGTCAGGCTACACCGTTCGGCAGGGTATTTTGGTCTTCTCAACTCTCTTAGAAAGTTAATGGAAGGAAAAACTCGATTTTGTCTGTCTTAGAGAGTTGATGGAAGGCAAAATTTGATCTTGGTGCACAACGTTGCATTGGTTTATAAAGCCTTAACTGATCTTCTTAACTTTTTTAAGAGATTAATGGAGGATGAAGCTCACGTTGAATGGAGTGATTCAATCCGCGTTTTTAGCTATTTGAAAAGGTTAGTGGAGGACGAAGCTCAACTGTGGATATCTGGATGTTGGTCCAATGTTTGGCTTTGCCCTGCATTGATTTCTTTAACTGTCTCAGAAAGTTAATGGAGAGCGAAGTCTAAGCATGGGTCACCTCGGGTCGAGCTAAGCTTTTCCATTGCGGGATTTTATTTTACATTGGCTTTCTCGACTTTTTTAGAAAGTAGATGCAGAGTGAAGCTTGATCTTGAAAGACAATAGGTAGGGCTACGCTGCCTGTGATGGTTTAATGTCAGAATTTAGTCTTAATTGATTTTCTTAACTCTTTTAGGAGCTTGATGGGGGATGGAGCTCACTTTGCATGGTGTGGTGTGGGCAATTCAAAGTGATATGCAAGTCTTCTCTGGCGTTTAGTGAGTATCATATTTTAGAAGTTGCTGATTTACTCCTCCAACGTTAATGGCCAATTGCGTATAATTTCTTACTTGTCTTCCATGGTGTAATTTTTGAGGTTTCTACCAGTTTACTGTCTTTGCCTTCTAATGCAAATTTTCTTACAATGTTGACATTTTTTTAACAAACATTCTCACGTAAATGTCATGTAGACTTTACCCGACGAGCTCGCAGAATTTTAATTATACCGGCACGTTTAATGTCAATACTAAGAAACGCCAAGTAAAATTTTTTTATTGTTTGTTGAGCCAAAGGCAATTTCTCGGAAACAAGAATAGATCTATAAGACCAAGTCTATAGCAGTTGGATTTGAGTTATTCATAATGTCAAGTTTTCGTCATTGAATAGTTTTTACTTTCTAACTGATTTTATTATATCTTGATTGGGATTTTCTTATTTCATTTATTTTGAACGCAAATTATAATTTCATAAAGCCATCTAAAAGCTTTATTTTAAGGTCAGATATAAACAGAACCCCAACAAGCTTTGTTTTATTTTAAAATCTCATAAAAACGTTTTATTCAAAAAGATAATGAAAAAATAAATTTTATTTTAGTTTCTTACGCTTTTCAAACCTTCTATCATGAAGTTTTAAATAAACCAAAAATGCCCAAACTAAAATATCGAGAGATATTAAAGTTCTCCTAGGAATTTTTATTACTCAATATATTGGAATTCCTAAATTTAACTTTCATAAATAAGTGGGGAGGTTTAGAGTATGGATTTTATACTTATATACGTCCTGAACGCTTCCGTTGATGCAGCATCTAGAATATGTAGTACGTCGTCCTGCAGAGAGTTAAGAGTTAGTTAACTAGTTCGTAATGGCATTTGCAGCAAATCTCTAGACAAGCGAAATCTTTACGAAAAATATTAGCATTACAATGCCGGAATATTGTGTATGTGACATCATTTGCTTTATTAGCGTCAAAATTTAAGTACATTCAACGTTTCACACGTGAAATCTCTAGCTCTCTTTTGTAATTTGGAATTCCCATTCCCAGTCAAATGGAACAGCGTTAACGACAATAATAATTATAAAATGAAGTTACAACAACACGTCCGTAATACATAATAATAGAGAAGTTAGACCCTTGTGGCCACCGGTAACTGTTGTATATAGTGCCCCGATGACCAACTATTAGGGAGGGCCAACTTTCTAAACTTACATCAACCCCCAAACCGCGCCTGATAGCGCCATCCAGATGGAATCTTCGCCGTTAGCACATTATCATTATTAAGTTTGATGAGATTGTTTGCTCCTAAGTCTATTGCAGTTAGCACGCCCGGAGTAGGGCCGCGGTTATGAACATTCTCTAGAATAGAGCTAACGTCTTATGCGAACATTAGACGTATTTCACTTTATGTATGTTGCGTCCCAAATGCGCTTCTCCATGTCTGGGAAGTGTCGGAATTCGCTATTATTTGATTACTGTTACAGGATGGTCTGAAACTTGCTTCCTGTTTCAAAGTTGACGTATTATATCAAGTCTTGTTTAGTGAGATAAGTAAAAAGCGATTATTCTACGACATTCTTAGCAAATTTAATTTTACTTCTTAGTGTTAGCATTATTTAATTAAAATAGTTTAAGGAAATTCAGAGTATTTTGATTAAATAGGACAAACGTTTAAGATATTTAAAGAAAATTTCTGAAATTTACAAACAATTAAATTGAATCGCTCAGACGTGAACATACACTAAATTGTACCCAAGGGAAGAAACTTACAAATCTGAAAAATTTATAAAGGAACGAAATAAAGTAGCTGTTTGGGGGCTTTTTGATAAAATAATTGAATTACTATATAATCTTGAGCTCCATCATGCTTACTACAACTGTCGGTTTGTTATAAATAAATAGCGTGCTTTGCAAACATAGCAAAAATAAATAAATGATAGTAATGAAATATTTGCAAAGAGAGCTCTTTTTTTCAGGGTCCTTGTTTTTCTTCGTGAGGTTCTTAATTTTTTTATTAAAACGCTATTTTCTTCACAATATTAATTTATTTTTATTTTTTTACTGTCATTACATTTATCAAAAAACAAAATTTTTTTTATACTCTCTTTTTTTATCATTTTCAAATATCACTACATTTTTTTATATCATCACATTTCCCCTCCATATTAATATAAATTTTAAGCGTTTTATACTAAAGCTTAAATTTTGATTAATATTAACTAAAATATACTCAATTGTGAATTCCATTACAATTTGATCTTTGTTTCTTTTTATTTGTCTTACGTAATATAAGAGATATTGCTTTGTTTCATGGTATACATAATTTTTTTTTAAATTTTTTTTTATGTTTTTATTCTAACCTCAATTATTTAAATTGACGATCTTGCACTTGGACATTTGTCGAACGTCATTTTGACATTAGGCAACTGTCATTCATTCATTTTTTTTCTGACATTAGTTAATTGTCATTTTTGACATTTGTTAATTGTCACTTTGACATTACATTATTTCAACAGAATAACAATTTAAAATTTTATAAGTTTAGTTAGCATTATTAACATTTTATACAGGATTTTTTTATTGTTTTTTTTAACTCAATATTCGATATTTTCATTTTATTTCACATTTCCTTCCTATTTCTCCCTTATTTTCCTCTATTTTTCAACTAGCTTTCATTCATGCTGCATTCATACAAATCATTTTCTACAACTTCTTGAGAAATTGCAAAAAATTATTTTCTCTAATAGTAACGTTTTCTTCATATTACTTAACTCCCTGCCTCATTTATCTACTTCAATATCATATTTTATCTTTACTTATTCATATTAAGGATCATATTTTGACCTTTTCTTTTAATATTATCAATCATATCATTAATTATTTATTAGTATTATCATTATTATTCTACTAACTTCATATTCAAATCTTCATAATTATCATCATTTTAATAATATTTCATTAATAATTATTTAACTCATTATGATTATCTTTAACACGTTCATTCAAGCATCATTCATACCTTCTTGTCAAACCTAATACGCAATGTTCCCTATTCTTCTTTGGTTATTTTTGTCAACATTGGCTTCTAATTTTTACTTTAACATTCTCTTGTAGCATTTATTCTAGTTCTTTGATTTTCTTTCTTTTTCTGTATTTGTAATTTCTTTGTTCCTCTCTGACTCTTGATAGTAAATTCTTTAAATGTTCTTTCATTATCATTTTATATTTTTCCATCCTTATTTTGGATTTACTATCTGTCTTAAATATTTTATACCTCGATTCCTTATTTTTCTTTCTAGTCTTATTTTTTAGATTTTCTTTTGACTTGGATCTCCTCCAACCCTTTATTTTCCATTGTCATCTTCATTTTGTTTCTTCTTTCCGCTTTTCTTGCTCTTCTTAGTTTATTCTGCCAATTAATAGTACATTTCAATTTTTCTTTATTATTATTGTTATTTTGATAATTTTTTTCTTTTTTATAATTATTCTTTATCTTATTTTTAAGATTTGCCTTTCTTATTGGTAAACTGTTAATTCTTTCTTTTGGATTTATTGGTTTGTGGATTACTGAGAATTTTGCCATATTTTGAATCCCGCTATCTAATATACAAAAATGACTTGGTCCATGATTAGCTGCTGTTGATTTCTCTTCAACATTTTTGTTTATTTTTTTTAATTCTATTTTCACATTTTGCTGGTAGTTTTCATGTGCTTTTTCTTGCTCCTTAACTTTCTCATTTATATCTGCATCCCTTATTTGTAAGATGTTGATAATTTCTTCTTGGTGTCTTTCTATTTTCCTACGCATTTCATTCTGACATTCATCTATCTTATTATTCACCTCTTCTTGTATTTCACCTCTCATGTTTTTAACAATATTATCCCATCTATTCTCAGGATCTTCAAATTTTCTTTTAATTTCTTCAAATCTTTTCTCTTGATTATGATTGATTTCTTCAAATCTTTTAGTATTATCTTGTTTAATCTCTTCTAATCTTTTAGTTTGGTATTCTATTCTTTTAGTTTGGTCTTCAAATCTTTTAGTTTGGTCTTCAAATCTTTTATCTTGGTCTTGTTTCATTTCTATTAATATTTTAAGTAAATCTGGTTGTTGTTGTCTTATTTCTTTTTGCTCTTTATCTCCCTTTTTAACATCTCCCATGGTCTCCTCCATAACTTGCCCTACCACGTCGGGACGCCAATTTTTTATGTTGTGATATGGAGAGCTCTTTTTTTCAGTGTCCTTATTTTTCTTCGTGAGGTTCTTAATTTTTTTTATTAAAACGCTATTTTCTTGACAATATTAATTAATTAATTTTTTTCTGTCATTACATTTATCAAAAAACAAAATTTTTTTTATACTCTCTTTTTTTATCATTTTCAAATATCACTACATTTTTGTATATCATCACATTTACATTTTTAATATCATCACAATATGCAAAATATTTAATTTTGTTATATGTGGTAGCATAAATTTACAAGAGTGACTCAAAATTAAGATTTTTTCGATTTGTTTACCTTCATTTTTGTTGTACTGTTGATTTCTAATTGATATTTCACTGTTTTGAAATTAATTATTAATTATCTTCGGCTTGGTGTTTTTTTACTGAGTTTTATAGAACTGCAAACACAAGTAAAATTAAACAGAATATTAAAGTGAAAAACAAAAGCAAAATTAAATATAAAATTATACAGGGTTGCCGCGCCTTTAAGTTACAAAGCAAGCAAGATCTTTTACCCTCTGTAGATAAAATTAATTTGATCGTTAGCTTAAATTTTACTTTACTGATTTTAGCCAAAAAGTTTTAAATTTGATATCAGCAAGCATTATCCCCTCGAAAACTCTTTCTAGATTTCAGGAAACCAAGCAATGCTACAAGCGCACCCTTATTCACACTTACATACAAAACCTTCTTAGATTATCGCTTCATCTTCCTTGGAGCTGTCAAAGGAACAAGTCCGTGTGTCGGCCGTTACTTCGACCCTCTCAGCCTTGAGAGCTCACACCCATTCCTGAAAAACTCAAAAAGAAGTTTGAAAACTCCCTAGCCAACTTCTTTGCTCTACTACCAGGACATCCTAGAGAACACACCTCTAGCCACGGATAACATAACCTGCAACATTTCCACAATATCAATTTACCAAACGTGACAATTCTGTTATATTGTAGGTTTCATCAAGATTCTAAAGACCACTAACATCAAGCGACCAAGTACAGTAAGATCATTATTGCTTGTCCAGAAAAAATTGTTTTCCGCAGGTGATGTTATCTACGTTTGATTCCGTTTACTGTCATTTACTTACAGGATGAAGTTGGCCCGTGAGAAATTCTTTTCATATCTATGCCACCCAGAAAACACGTCTGCTAAAGTGGTTGCCTACTGTTTGAAACAAATAATTTTTAAAAAATGAGGTACGACAAACATAAACGTCGTCATCCGTCAACGTTCGTCCTTACTCGATTTTGTCGGCAATTTCACATTAAAATAAAAGTTTGATAACGACTGTAGAAACTAATATCGTCTGGACAAGCAATAATGATCTTACTGTATGTAGGAGCGCCAGCCGCTCTAGTATGAGTAAGATCGTTCGGCGTGATTACACGAAACTGACCCACAGATTCCTCCACAGTTCCTTCCCGACCGAACAAGCTCTACAAGTCACATGAGGTTTAGGCGCAAGTTTGCTGTTAAACCCATCCCATGTTATCCCTAGACAATTTCCAGCATTCACCTTGCCAAATTACCAAATTCCAATCGGACCGAAAAATTATAAGCCTAAAGTGGTCTTTGCTGCAAGAAGAATTATAATTTTGACTTGACTTTGCAGCCCTCCATGGTCGATGAAGTAAAAAGTAAAAATAAGTGGGCGAGCTCGGCGTGATTGCTTTTGCACCAGCAGAAGAGAAAAAAAACCGACTTGCAGATCCCTTACAATTTTCACATATCGTACAAAGATTCTGTCGTTAGTTTTCTACCAAACCCATTCTATCCTATCCCTTGGCCGCGTATAGCTTTCGCCTTACCAAATTACCAAATTTCAATCGACCCAAAAAGTTATAAGCTAACAGTGATCTTTGCTACAAGTAGCATTCCAGCGTCTAGTGTGAAGCGAGACAGTCGACCTAGAATCACGCAGCGCGATAATGCCTGGTATGGTGAATAGTAGCAAAGACACCAACCGGGGTCGTTAGCCACCATTCCGGACGGAAAAGCCAGATCTGTTTCTCAGGTCCACCAGACCGGTTTGTCTTGGAAGGGCAGATCGCGAGCATTCTTTAATCCATACAGGTTCTGAGCTTGGGGCTCCTCAGACCTGTACTCCAGACCTTCGAAAAATTCCTGCACTAGCCGTTGCCGCCTGCGTAAATCCTTTTCCCTTCTCTTCCTAATTCTTTGCAAATCTTTCCGCAGCGCAAACTGCGGAAGGTTGTGAATTTGAAAAGAACCGTTTAAACCAACGATAAACCAAATTCCAACCAATCGCCATTTCTCTCTTCTCCTCTGTTGCGAACTCACTTTACTTTACTAGTATCCGCTTCATTGCCATTAATTCGACGCTGTCTTCGCGGTCCGTTTTCAGCAGCGACGCCAACACCGCAAGATTCAACCAGCCATCATCACCAAGAACCGCCTCCAAGCCAAAATATTCCACGAATTCAAGAATTCCATCAACGTATCCAACTCAACTCAACCCAATTCCGCAACCGGATGAGCAAGAGCGTTCGGCTCCCATCAACATTAATATCCACAACTAAATGAATAGAAGCCTAAAGGCTTCTAAAGCCGTGCTAAATGCACAATGCGGTGATTACCTTACTTACTGCTGCAAGAAGAATCATAATTTTTACTTCGTCCTTCGTGGTGGATAGCAAAGCACTCGTCGTAAAAATGAGTGGGTGCGCTGGGCGCACCAGCTGCAGCGATGAAGCGAAGAAAAAACCGACTTTCAGATTCCTCACAATTTTTCCTGACATACCGTACGAAGCTTTGCTGCTAGTTTGCTACCAACCCATCCTATCGTATTCCTTGATCGGGTGTAGCGTTCACCTGACCAATCTACTAATTTTGAATCAGGCCAAAATGTTTTAAGCCTACAGTGGCCCTTGCTGCTTCGCACCGGCTAAAACAATCATAATTTGATTTGACAAATTAATATTGAAGGTAGTCAAGACCGGGTTTTTTGGGCCTACATTCATCCGGTCAATCGAGTTGCTCAGGCCGTTCAGACCTTCAGGGCCTGTTATTTTGGTGCTGACCTGAAGTAGCACTGTTTAAACAGAACCTGATGACTCTAGACTGTGCAGTCGATAAACTTTCCCAAAATCTCAAGGTGTATTAGACATGCATGGTGACCTTCCTGAGTGTTTAGCTTTACACCGGTAATAGAACCTCTGCCCGTGCGGATCTTAGTTCATTCACACTCGCGGTATTTCAGATAAGTGAAATGAAAAAAAAATTAAAATCCGAGGTCTCTTGGGGGTTAGGAGAACCTTCAAGAACCAAAATGCTCGAGAAGAAGAATCTTGGGCTTACAAGATAGGTGGTGAGTAAATTTACATTGACACGAACGAAACTCCTCTAGCATGTTCTAGAGATCTGGCGGCTGCTACCATTGAGACGAACGACAAAGATAGGGTAAGGAATTTAACCATTTCATTATTTTCTGTATGATGATCCACACAATCCATCCCGAAGGGACATGAAGAGACTGATAAGAAGATTCAGGGTAGAAGCACTGCATCTTGTAGTAGGATGTGATGCTAACGCACACTCTCTGATCTAACAAAGTAAAAACATTCATAATCCTAAATTTATTATGACGGATAAATAAGACATAATAAACACTGAAAACAGTCCTACCTTTGTTACATGCAAGAGACCAGGACTCTTCTAAGACGGACCTTGTTCAAAATCTTCAAACGGTTAACAATGACTCTAAGAATAAAAACGGTTTTGAAATTGCTAGAGAGCAATCAGAGGACGCCATAATATCAGCCTACAATAGCAATTGCTCTCAATTAGAAAGAGACACCATCCGCACAGTCTGGTGGAACAAAAACCTATCTAAAAAGAGGAAAGCAGAACGCAAACTCTTTAACGAAGCACAAACAGCAGGAACGTGGGATGAATACAGAAAAACGTTGTTCTGCATATCATAAGTCTATTAGAAAGGCGAGACAAGATACCTGGAGACACTAGGACAGAGATTGGGGCAATCGAAGGGCTGCTCAGGGTTCAACGGTCTCAGAAAATGCAGGTAAAGACTGGGGTAGAACAATTTTGACAGAACCTTTAAAGAAGGCAGCCAGGATTGATTATTGGGCAACTTCAAGGAATGTAATCTCTTGTTCTGGTCCTGATGGGACCTTGCTTATGATGCTACAGCAGGGAGCAGATATTCTATCAGGTAGATTCTCAGAGTCTATAAGCTACATGTCACTAAGATGGTATTCATACCTAAATCAGGAGGATTTAATGCATTAGTGAAGTCTCCAAGACTTTACACCAGCTAGTTAGAAGATTGCAAAAGGCCATGAATCAAAAGAAGGTGACACTAGAGACTTCTAGATATAGAACGGGCCTTCGACAACACCCCATTCGTTGCAAATATTACTGTCTGTAGATAGGGAAGGTGGACTTGAGAAAAACTGCCGCAGATAAAATGAGTTCATACTCAAAGGCACAGTAATACATTCAGCCCTATTGAAAAAATAATATGCAGTCAGAGTGGTAGCAGGTTTTTTAGTGTGAAATCTGTTTGTTGACAAATTGCTGTTTTTGCACCATGGACTGCTCTGATGATGATAGTACAGGGCAAATTCACAGCTGCAATCAGGGAAAGGATGCAAAGGCCCTGAATATAGCATGAGGCATAGCCTAAACAGATCTATGGAAAACACCAACGGTACCCTTCACCAATAAAGGCAAGTTAGTAGGATTAGGTCTTCTAACTCCACACGGTGAAGAACCGACAATGGTGGAATAGGTTAAGTTGCTTGAAATGATCCTGGACTCCAAACTTACTTGAAACCAACACATTGCCAGACTAGCAAAAAAGGCATCTACCACCTTAGTGGTAGAAAGACGAATATATGAAAAAACCTGGAGAATCAGACCCAGTATAGTAAGATTGCAAACAAACACCAAAATCAAACTGTCCAAGATTCAAAGATTGGCCTGTGCAGTAACAATGGAAGTCTTGCTGGCAACCCTGTTTTTGACATGAGATCTTGAATATTTTGCATAAAAATTTTCAAATAATTATTGACAAACACATCTGGACTTAATACTGAATAAATGTCATCCGGTTTACAAACGAATCAAAAACTTCAGAAGCAACGGGGACAGGAATTAATGATGGCGAAGCTTTGGTTCTCCTTAGGTAAATATGTCCACAGGTTTTTGGGCAAAAATATATGCAATACTAAGGTGCATAGGCGAAGACCTGAGAAGAAATTATGTACGCGAATGGATTAACATATGTCAAGCGGCACTCAATGTTCTTCAGGGGAAAAAACGGCCAAGTGTTGTTAACTAGCTTGGGCAGAGCAAAGGACGTGGTGTGGGCGGCTTGGTAACGGGAACGCAAAGCTGGTTGTGCCTTCCCGGACAATGTTTAACGGTCATTGAATAGTGTTACAGTTCCAATGATTATCACATTAACTTAGAATGCTTCTCCTTAATTTGCTGCAGCCACATGAAGAAGCAGCTGTCGGTTTGTAGAGTGAAAAACCGGTTTTCTAGGTAGGGTCAGTACATGCTGATTTCCCAGATTACGGCCAAACATTCTTGTTTGTTGGTGTGGTATCGCCGCTTGCGAGAGTGGAGGCGGGCGCTGGCATACGAAATCACGAGCCGCTAGTCCCTATCTTCTTGATATGGTACTGTCGCTGTGCCTATCCCACTTGCATCCGTTTTTAAAACAAACGGGAATTAGGGTCCGGGCGATGTAGCTACAGCGGACTTGCCAATCTGTCTTTGAGGGCTTCTAAGGTGGCGGCTTCCAAAGTCTCCCAGAGCCATTTCTTCTTTCCTGCTAGAAAATTTGTTAGTGGGGCGGCGATACGGACGAATTTCTAGACATAATCACAGAACCATCCATCCGCACTCTCCCAGAAAGGAATGCAGCTTCTTCCTGATCATTGCGGGTGGTTACCGGTGGCGGAAATAACGTGGACCAGATAGTCGATTTGTTGCTCTTCAAGACGGCATTTCTTCGGGTTTGGAGAAGCTCGAAAACCAGCCGGAGATGCGCTATGTGTTGGCTGTGGTTCTCAAAATATACGACGACTATTGTTTAGGATGGTAAAGGCGGTGTACTGGTGGCTGGTGGCTTCCATTGGCACTAGCCAGTAGTTCAAATCGATGGTGGAGAAGACGCTCGCTTAGCCTAGGTCTTGAATCGTTACGTGGATGATGGGGAGCGACGTCGCCTCGTTGCGCGTCTGTGTGTTGAGTCTTTGGAAATCCACGCAGAAACAAGGCTGACCCTTTTTCTTCTTGACGATGACGATCAGAGAGGCATACTCGGAGATGGGTGGCTCTATGATGCCGTCCGTCGGCATCTGTTCCACTTGATCATTAATAACCTGTGTCTTCTCCTCGGACTAACACATCAACCATATCATCATCATACCCTTGCGCCGGCGCTGCCCCCCCTTCTTCTTCAAATACCACGCCTCCACCGATGCATACGGACGTTGCTTTCTGCCGCCAAAATTGGACTTAAGAGAAGCTAAAGAGCTTCTAAAGCAGGTGCCATGTGCACCAATCGATGATTTCTGTCTGTCTGTCGGACTAACGATAAGATCGCTGCCTAAACGGGGCATTTTCTTGCAGTCTAATTTTGTGTTTCGTTGATTTAGTTGTTGTAGGTCGGGGCTCTTCGTAGAAAATATCCGCAAAATCGCCGAGCACTTGATGGCGTTGCGCTAGAAGGTCGCGCGGGAACTCATAATCGACGTTTGTGGACGACAATGGTGGCAGAGTCTCGGAGCCTACATTATAGCGGTTTGTGAACGGGTTCCTGACGCTTAGGTGGATTCAGCGTTGGGTGGTGTCGATGACAGCTTGATGCTGCTCAAGGAACTGGTAGTCAAAAATAGCAGTTTCTCGGAAGGGGTCGGTCACCATGAAATCTATGTTGGTTTGAAAGTTTCCAAACTGTAGCTGAAATCGATGGTGGCCGGTTACGGAAGGTCCAGGTTTGATGGAAGTGGTTCAGAGCTGTAGTGGCTTTTCCTGGACTTCAAGCGTTGTTGTTGTTGGCTGTTGGCTCCGCAAATCGGGTTCGGACTTGTGGGCCACAAGGTGGCAGGTCAACAACGCGGTATCTTGACAGTTTGGTATTTCTACGGCGGCGTGGAAGCTGATCCGAGCATTGTCTGCAGATCCAATGTGGACACGAGAGGCCGCGGCTCAACGGACGCGGGCAGAGGCAAAGGGGCCCATAAATCAGCGCAGAGAGGTTGATGTTGGACTGGGCGGCACGGGGAGTTTGTTCAAGGTTCTTTCTCCCAGAAGGGATCGTTTAAGTCGGCTTCTCTGAACGTTGGTATTGCGTAGCTAGTCAGCAACTGCTTTACCTAATGAAATCAGCTCTTGGCGCGTTTTTCTGCTGTTGTTTGTTTCATAAGACGGTTTGAAGTTACATCTTCTTGGACTTGCTACCGTGGTGAGCGAGGAAACTCTGCTAGGGCGATGGTCAGAAATGACTGCTGTTGCCACCATTCGGTTGCGTCTTCTCGAAACTGGGCGGCTAGTCGGAACAGCTTCTGCTCGTCGCAAAGAGAAACTTACGTGGGTTCTCGCATTCGAAACCGTGGTATTCCGGTACTGTGATGGCCGTGTCTGTTTCCGGGCGAGCTGCCAATTACGATGTAGTTGGTCATAAGGACGGATTGGCTTTGGATAACAGCTGTAGAGTTTATCAGCGGCTGGGTGAGTCGTAATGGTGCCGCAGCGGATTTCTACCATTCCGAGCGGCGATGTGAGTTCAGTTTTTTTTCTTCCGAAAAATTCCTCGCAGAGTTGAGACCACCAAGTGTTGCCAACTAACTTGTGCGTAGCAAAGGGCGTGGTGTGGCAGCTGCATAGATAGCCTTCTACGGTGGTGCTATTGTGAGGTTAGGGTTAAGGTTTGTGTTGAAGAAAACATGTGGTTTGTGCTTAAAACGGAAGATATGAGCATGGCTCGGCTTAAGACTGGAAGAGCGTAAAAAGATAAGAGAGGTCTTATCTGTTTGAAAGTTAAAATGCAAGAGGAAGGTATTTAAGTGGGTAGCCTTGAGGGCCAACCGGTGATGGTGAGGGTTTTGCATGTAGTGTTTCGCTAACATAAACTCGCAATGGAATACCTTCGCAAGCAGACCAAATGCAGTCAAACTGATCCGGGGTGCCAGAGCATAGTGAACATGAAAGAAACAAAAATAAACTTTACAAGATGAAACTGTTTTTGTACCAAAGCTGAGTTGTGAATTTGAAGAGTAAATGGTGGTTTGCCTACAATTGTTTTATTATCCATTAATACATGACTTCTACGTTGCAGGAATTTGACTTCTAAAAGTTTTTTTAGTACACTGACAAGTCTTTCGGTTTCTTGTCACGATGATTTCTAGAAACACTAAATAAATCAGTGGATCATTTATGATAATTTTAAAAAATTCTATTTTTTTAAAGGCCAGTAGTTAAAGCTTCTTTTTTTAAATATTTTGTGATGTTAAACGTGTCGGTATAGCTGAGCTAATGGAAACTCGCATGGTAAATTTAGCTTGTTGTTGAGCTTGAGCTGTAAAGTACCTGGAAAAATTTGAATAAAGCATCGATCATTTCAAGGAAAATTTCAGTATTTTTCTAACTGTTCAGAAGATCTTAACATTTGATCCTTGGAAATGGAGTTTAAGTTGACGGTTTTCATATGAGAAATAATCTAAAAGTTTTGATACTAAAATCTTTTTATTATAATAAGTGTACGCATGGCAATTGAATCAAGGACCTCAAGGTTAATACTAAATCTGTATTTAATGATATAAAAACTCCCAGTTTCTTAAATGAATAAAAGAAAAGCGGAAATACTAAAAAATACTGAAAAACTGCCCCATAAAAGATTTATCTCTCAATGGTAAGCACAACCAGATTTAAAATCAGCTAACGTCTGTCGTAATAAACAAGCAAGTCATAAAAACAGTTACTTCTAAACCACCCTAATTTAGTAGCGCTAGATGTACAGGTTTACTAGGGTATATATCAAGGGAATAGACTACTAGGAATTTTTCACGCTTTCCACCGTAGGATCCATCAACATCTACTGAAATTATTATGAGCAATCTGCGTTCTGTTTCTGAAAATCCCTTAACAAAATTATTCCTTTATAATTAAGCTAATTAGTTTGAAAAAAAGGGAAAATGTTTTCTCTGAAATGAAAAGACGAAAATCCTTTTTCTTCCCTAATTATCCTCATTTACAATCCCACATTACAAACGGGCGAAATTTAATGTGCAAACTAAACGTTGAAGCGGACAGATCGTTCCAAGAGGAAGTTTTTATTCTTCTCCACCATCCATCAGCGGGATTCAGGTGTCCGCAAGTTGTCTCCTACATGTCCGGGACGTCCCACAGTGCAGACCTGACGCGACGACAGCCCAATCCATCGGGGCACCGCAACCACGTTCTATATTTTTCTTTTAAATTCCCTGGATTTCTATCGGCTTACCAATACCTAAAATTCTTGTTATTCACGATGTGTAGGTGTTTCAAGTTTTATATTTCATCGTGAAAGGAAGGGAGTTTTTCTTTTTCTTACGCGATACTTTTTTTTAAAGGTTATAATCAAGAATTAACCGTGATGCTGTCTGGTGTCTGTCAAGTTTTTTTTCTCTTGTTTTTCTAACAAATTAAAGGGGAAAGGAAAAACGGAAAGCGATGTGATATTTTGCTTCCTCGCTTTTGCACGTTTTAGAAGTTTTCTAGTTTGTTTTCTGGTGTAATAAAATGCCAGGGAATAAGTTATCCGTCACTAGCTTAAAGAAGTTTCGCCTTTTAGACGGTTACAACACATTGGTTTTTACAGAATGTTGGTAATGTACTGGGTTTCTCATGAGAATTCAAATACACCGCACATGTGGAAAAGAAACGTGTTTTCAATATAGAGATCTCTTGAAACTGAACAAGACAAAAACGATATGCTGTTCCTACCTGGAGAATAAAAAGATCAATGCGGGAGAAATAGAAAAAAATGTTATGGTCTTTAGTATGAATACAAAAAAAAGGAGGAAAAAATAGTAACGCAATGAATGTAAAATGCAAAATACGTTTACGTCGAGCCCGAAAACGATTTAGGAGTTTCCGCTTTCTATGGCTGAAACTGAATAAATTTATAATTAAGTTATATTTTAGTGCAGCTAAAAGTTTTATGATGTAACTCGGTCAAATACCTCTAGCCTAATTAGTTTAAATAACTTTCAAGTAATAAATGAATGGCAAGAATTTATTTGCTACACACAAAGTGCATTAAATAAAAGTAGGGTGGTTGGTTGTTGGTTCGATCCGATTTTTAAATTTTTACCAAGTCATTTAACTTAATTGGTAGCGATAAAGCTTTGCGAAAATAAATGCATCGAGGAAGGCTCCTAGTTGAAAAGTAATGTTCATTCTTAATTTGTTACTTTAAATCTTAACTTCTCATTTTGCTTGTTGTATCTTGATCGAACGTCATTTAGGTTCAATTTTAAATTTATCTACCTACAAGGAGTTCTAAGAATAATCTTGATATTATCTATACTATCATTTGATTCACTAATCAATTCTTATTTTTATTATCTATGAATGTAAAGATAAATCCGTTTTTAGAAGTTAAGGCAACTTAAAGCTCGAATTCTACTCTCAGTCTATTTTTTCAAAACATAGAGCCTCGCTCCACAAGCGGTCATGGAAGCGCTCTGAAAATAGAAAATACGAGGACGGTTCAGTAAGTACCCGTGTTTGACGACAGAAGGCGTTCC